>PVIH01004654.1:87629-136410 GCA_004025045.1 Sigmodon hispidus | reverse complement strand
GAAAGGACCTATCCGATGCGGTCCTCAAATATGTTAATGAGCCATTACTTTGGGCCAATCACCAGCCATATGCTAATGAGACAACTTTGAACCAATCATTGGCTGTATGTTAATGAGGCATTGTGTTGCGCACCAATCACGCGCCAGGCTCCCCTATATAAGCAGGCTGAATTTCAGGCTCTGCGTCTTCTTTCCACCATTTCACAACTGAGCTGTAACTCCAATAAAGTGTGATCCGAGAAGAATCGTGCGGTGTGGTGACTCGTCGTTCTGCAGGACAGAGGCGGCTCACCGCAGACTACAATAACAGAAACTTTATCAGCTATGGTTTTTTATTATTATGAATAAAGAAGTCACATTTTCTATCCTTATATATCCTTAAATAATCTAAGACCTCATTTCTCAAAGAATCTGCATCTGTGTTTTGATATGTTTTTATTGTGAATCTGAACATTTTAATTTGAAACTGAATATCTGATATATATTTATGTATAAATCCACCTTTATATTTCTTACTGAAAACATATTTAGCATATATTTTGTGTCTATTAAGTAGTCATAAAACTAACACTCATTCTGAGTCCAATCCAACTCTCTTTTGACCATGAAAGAAAAAAATAGCAGAAATAAAGCTATACTAGCCTGGGGCCACATTCTTGCCCTCCAATATATTTTTGGCAGTAGTTATATCTCAATATATAAAAATGCTAATTACCTTTAGAATAGTATTCTAGAAAGTTTTTTGATAGGTATGTCTCTCAACAATTCTGAACTCAGCTTTTCGAGCCTCTATTAAGACTTCAGAATATGGCTAAGGCCATTTTGAAGAATTAAAACCAGCCATTCTACTGCTGACTTTGAGAAATTAACTTCATTTGAAACTAAAGGTTTAATTAAAAAGCCCAGTGGAAATGTGTTTATAAATAGTATTTTTAATTTTTTATTTTCACACTTTTCTTTAGGGGGATGGGAAGAGTTTATTTGGCTTACCCTTCCACATCACTGAAGAAAGTAAAAACAGGAACTAAAAATAGGGGAATGCTACTTACTGGCTTGGTCCACATGGCTTGCTCAGCCTGCTTTTTTAAAGAACCCAGGAAAACCAGTCCAGAGTAGCCACCCCACAATGAAATAGGACCTCCTTTGGCAGTCACCAATTAAGAAAATGTTTTACATCTTGACTCCAGCCAGATCTTATGGAGAATTTTTTAATTGAGGTCCCCTCCTCTAAGATGACTCCAGTTTGTTGAGATAAAAGTAGACAGCAAAACTACACTGTACAATTTTAAACCATAATTTACCTTTCTCTAATTTCTGAGTATTTCTTTTTTATTTCTGAATAAAGTCTCATTTTTTCATCCATGTATCCCCTTGATCAAACTCCCTTCCCCCTTCTGCCCCCTTCCAGTCACTCTTTCTTTTCCCCCATCTCTTCATCTCCTCTCCAGCAAGGGCAGGAGGTCCCATTTATTTTATTAATTATTTGTATGTGCCTGTACATGTGTATGGGTTCAAGTTCATGAGTGTGGCCACCCATGGAGGCCAGAAGAGGGTATTGTGCACTCTTGAGCTGCACTTTAAGGTAGCTGTGACATATGTAATAAGTGACTGCATTCCAATCCCCTAAAAATATTTTCCCAACCCTACATTAACAGATTTGAAAAAGGATTACATTAATAGACCTAAACTGGAAAACAGCTGCAAGATATTCTTGAGTGAGTAAAGCTAAAACAAAAACAATACAGATAAAGAACTAGTAATTTGAAATATGTCATCTCACAGACAGTGGAAATTTTTACATTGTGTTTGAGTACCAGTATTTCTTTCAGACTATAAGGCAATTTGAGAGGCTGGTGAAACATCTTGGCAGTTCATATCCTTGGCACATACTATTCTTGCAAGAGACCCAGTTTAGTCCTGTGCAGCCAGGTTCAGTGTCTTATAGTCATCAGTAATTTTATCACCAGAGTATTTTGTAGCTCCTGACCTTGATAGACACCGCACTCATGTGTCCATCCTCATGTGCTAAATCCAACACACATACGCAAAATTAAAATAAGGTATTTTAAAGTCAAATTAAATTGATTATTTTATTCTTGCTCAAAAATTACATTCACAGACACAGTAATGAAAATCAGTATCCAGAAGTACAAACTTCTGTTCATGTTTTTCTCATATTTTTATATAATTTTAAGGACAAAATTAAAATTTCTAATTTTACTTTAACTACTAGGTTAAAAAGGGTTTAAGGATTTAAAAATTCTAATTATCTTATAAAAATTAATTATTTGATTTTACAAAATACATTTTTAACATTGGAAAGAGTTGTTTATGTTAAAAGTATAAAATATTTATCTTTTTATTGTCAAAGGATTTGCAGATGTATATTTTTTAAATTTGTACTTATAAAGCAGGTGAGGAATCAGAAAGTTATACAAATTAACACATGTAATAAAATATTGACAGTGTCAGTTGCAATGAGCTCTAGTCAGTAATTAAATAAAGGATATAAACTTCAAAAATGATTATGAGTATGCTGCATATACCCAAATATCTCCCTATTTCTACAATTATTTTATATTTTCTATTTTGCTCAACTTAAAATATTCATATGAATAATTACTAAAATTAACAAAAATGGGTCATATGTTAAAATTTTAAAAATAGTTATAATTAGGGTTCTAATTCTACTAATTCTACTAATTATTCTACTAATTATTCTAAGAATTCTACTAATTATTCATAAGCTCAGGGTTATATGTAATATTTATATTATGCCAAAGAAAAGTAGCAACCTCCCTTCCATGAAAGTCTCATAGCTACAGCAGCATATTGGAATTTGTGAGTGGTGTGGTAATTAACTTGAAAGTTTATCTAACATTATAAAAGATTATGTCCCCACATGAACTCTGAAAGAGATAGGTCCCTTGGAAGTAGAAAAAAAAAATAATTCTCTTTGCAATGAATGGCTGTTAATGCACTAGTTCACAGCTGGTCAAGTGCTATTTGGTGCTCAGCATAAAGCAGACACCAAGATTATCCTTCTCACTGTTTTTTAATTAGTTAATTAAGGGATTAAACATGTTTGGCAAATTCTTAACCAAATAAAACAAAAAGGGAAGACCTACTTCACTAAAACTAGAAATTGAAAGGCAAACATTATAACATATATGAATGAAATTCCAGAAAATAGTGAGGACACACATAAAAAATTTGTTTCAATAAACTGAAGATTCTGAAAAAACTGGCAAGATTTTAGATAGCAAAATTAAACCTGAATTTAATGAATGTTTTTAACAAATGCATACTTTGTCACCTGCTTGAAATACTAATAAAATACTCCATGCTAAAAATAAAAACAACCATAACAGAAACAAACAAGAAAACATGGACTTGCAACAGAATTCTACTATAACTTAAAAACTAAGACAAATACATATTATATAATTGATGTTGAGAAAGCCTTAGACAAAATCCAACACTCCTTTATGATTAAAGACCTGGAAAGATCAGGAATACAGGGAGAACATCTAAATATAATAAAGGCAATTTACAAGAAGTCAACAGCCACTATCAAACTTAATGGAGAAAAGCTCAAAGCAATCCCACTAAAATCAGGAACTAGACAAGGATGTCCTCTCTCCCCTTATCTATTCAATATAGTTCTCGAAGTCTTAGCAAAAGCAATAACAGAAAGAAAAGAGATTAAGGGGATACAAAATGGAAGAGAAGAAGGGAAGCTATCTCTATGTGCAGATGATATGATTGTATACATAAGTGACCCACAAAATTCTTCCAAGGAACTGCTAAGGCTGATAACCACCTTCAGCAATGTAGCAGGATACAAAATTAAGTCAAAGAAATCAGTAGCCTTTCTGTACACTAAAGATAGAAGAGCTGAGAAAGAAATAAGGAAAACATTACCCTTAATAATAGCTGCAAATAGTGTTAAATACCTTGGAGTAACTATAACCAAAGAAGTAATAGGCCTATTTGACAAAAATTTTAAATCACTAAAGAAAGAAATTGAAGAGGATATCAGAAAATGGAAAGCTCTCCCATGTTCCTGGATAGGTAGGATCAACATAGTAAAAATGGCAATTCTACCAAAGGCAATCTACAGATTCAAAGCACTGCCCATCAAAATCCAAACACAATATTTTTTGGACCTTCGAAAAACAATACTCAATTTCATTTGGAATAACAGGAAAGCCAGGATTGCTAAAACAATTTTACTCAACAAAAGAACCTCAGGAGGCATCACCATCCCTGACTTCAAGTTATACTATAAAGCTACAGTAATAAAAACAGCCTGGTACTGGCATAAAAACAGACATGTGGATCAATGGAATAGAACTGAGGATCAGACATTAACCCAAAAACCTATGAACACCTGATCTTTGACAAAGAGGCCCAAAACATTCAATGGAAAAAAGATAGTATATTTAACAAAAGGTGTTGGCATAGCTGGATGGAAGTGTGTAGAAAAATGCAAATAGATTGGAGCCTGTCACCCTGCACAAGACTATATATATTATTTAATATATTTTTAAAATGAGGCTAGAGAAATGGCTCTTTAGTAGAGTACTTGCTGGTTTCAAAGATTGGTTCAGTCAGAACTAGTAACTTACAATAGATGAATTTAATAATACACACATACACACACACACACACACACACACATATATGCAAGTTAAACACATGACCACATTCTATATTGCTCATAAAACTTTTTCTCTAATATTGAATGACATTTTCTGACAATACCTTTTCTTATAAAGAATTTTGATTTTTTTCATAGATCCAGAGCTCTATGGAGCTTATTCATTCAAATACATGTTTTTATAGCACTAGGCTTATTTTCATATACATAGCATCTATTCATGTAGGCAAACATTCCAAAATAAGATCTGGAAAATACAACAATTATCATTTCTTTTTCTAAACTATGACCTAAATTTTAATTCTTAAATTTATTAAACTAGGACAGATTTTTACATTTTCATGTTTATTTTATATGAGCTTGTTTTTATTCTGATATCTTGGTTTTAGAATACATAGGTAGGTAGATAGGTAGATAGATAGATAGATAGATAGATAGATAGATAGATGATGGTAGGTAGGTAGATAGATAGCTGCTAGATAGATTAATATGTACTTGGATGGATGGATGAATGGATGGATTCATTGATGGCTGCACAGATGGATAAAATAAACCTTTGAGTTCCAGAGAACTATTCATCATATTGATTATAGTTTTACTTTTATTTAACATTGAGATGTTGCAATCCTTTAAAATATTCTTACTCAGCACTTGAGATATTTTCTCTCATACATAGTCAGAGCTGATATATTCTTCCCATAATAAAAGAATAATTTGTTTTAAAATTAAATTTTGTCTATTGGTATCATTGAAAATGAGGGAGTTCTAATAAGAACTGCTTCCCTTATTAGGAAAAGTAAAAGCAATTGTGAAATGATAACCTTAGCCTACAGTAATGTCATATTAAGCAAGAAATAACTATAACACATCCATTCATCCAGATCATCTAAATTTTAAACTTTATTTGAGCTAGATCACTAAAGATTTAATTTTTTAATCTTTATTTTTAAAATTTTAAAACAAACAAGAAAACAACATCAAAAAAACAAAGGCTATTTTAATCTCAAAACTCCAAAATACCCTCCACTCACTTATTTGAGTGACAACCCAAAAAATCATGAAATGTTACATTCGTCTCATCAGGGCTCTATTAAAGTTCATAAAGGAGAAGTTATTTCTTCTTACTTAAAAAAGTGCATTCTATCACTGGCACTAACTGGAGAACTAATATGCCAAGCTACTAACTAGCTGGTCCTGTCAATCATTTGAACAGAAACCACCTATCAGAAAGGTTGACTCAACTAAAGCAATAGTAAGTGATGAGAAGAATAATTATCTCTGTAAAGGAGAGAGTGTACTTTTTTTCATAGAAAATAGGTCACTGTAGTGTGGTGGTTATACAGTAGAGTCTGCCTGATTTTCTGAATTACTCCAAAATTACTTGTTTTTCCTTCATTTCTTACTTTTTGATTCTATTAATAACCTGTGAAGGTGTTCCTGGGCTTACTGATTCTTCTTCAGAAGTTTCCTTCATAATTGGGCTCTTTGTCTGCTGATGACTACTTACAGCCATCTGTAGCGGAAAATCAGAATTTATTCATTAAAACGATTGTGACATCAAGAAACAAAATCCAATTAGTGTATGGCTAGCTTATTTTATTTATTTATTTATTTTGTACTTATCAAGAAAAACAGTAAAATGAATTTAAAATACTGACAAGTTAACAAGAACTATAAAGAAAATAAAAATCATAAGCATGACTTATCCAGGGTGATAAAGCAAATAAGTTTGCTGCACATAAAATTACTTTGTGTTCAGCTTTCCCTCTGAACTTTTTTTTTTCTATCTGTGTATATCCTTATTCAAGTTCCCTTCCCTCTCCCACCACATCAGGTCATTTTTTTCCTCTCCACAACTCTCCATCCCCTCCCTGGGCAGGCAGCAGACAGTTCCATGGTCCCACTGACCCAATAAGGCTTAGTTCAGTCTCCATTCTTGGCAAATCCATTTTTGTACCCCCTCCCTCAAGAGTGAGTCAGGTGTTCCTACAGCAGTAGTGGGATATGAAGGGTCAGTCCAGGGTGTTTCTGATCCCAAGCTATTCAGTGGTTGTGGTTTGCAGCTTGAGTATGCTTGGCTTTTGTCTTGTTTGTTTGTTTAGAGACCACTAATGGGTGAGTACATCCCCTGCTTATCTTTCTGAGATTGTGATACCTCGCTCAGGAGGATATTCTCCAAATCCATCCATTTGCCTGAAATTTTAGGATATCATTTTTTTCTTGCTGCTGAGTAGTATTCCATTGTGTAGATGTACCACAGTTTGTTAATCCATTTTTCAGTTGAAGGACATCTAGGTTGTTTTCAATTCTTGCCATTACAAATAATGCTGCTATGAACATAGTTGAGCTAATACCTTTGGAGTGTGACTGTGCTTCTTTAGGGTATACACCCAGAAGTGGTATTGCTGGGTCCTTGGGGAGATTGATTCTCAATTTTCTGAGAAACCGCCATACTGCATTCCAAAGTGGCTGAACAAGCTTACACTCCCACCAACAATGGAGGAGTATTCCCCTTGATCTGCATCCTCTCCAACATAGGCTATCATCTCTGCCTTTTATCTTTGCCAATCTAACAGGTGTTAGGTGGTATCTCAAAGTTGTTTTGATTTGCATTTCTCTGATGACTAAAGATGATGAGCATTTTTTTCAGGTGCCTTTCAGCCATTTGTAATTCCTCTGCTGAGAATTCTCTTTTTAGATCTGAACTCCATTTTTTGATTGGGTTATTCAAGGTTTTGTGCTCTAGATTCTTGAGCTCTTTATATATCTTAGAGATCAGTCCTCTGTCACTTGTAAGGTTGATGAAAATCTTTTCCCATTCTGTAGGCTGTCGTTTTGTCCTGTTGACAATGTCCTTGGCTTTACAGAAGCTTCCTAGCTTCAGGAGATCCCACTTATTGATTGTTGGTCTTAGTGTTTGTACCACTGTTGTTATATTTAGGAAGTGGTCGCCTGTGCCAATTCATAGAAGTGTATTTCCCACTTTCTTTTCTATCAAGTTCAAAGTGGCTGGGTTTATGTTGAGGTTTTTGATCCACTTGGATTTGAGTTTTGTGCAGGGTGACAGGCTCGGATCTATTTGCATTTTTCTACACACTCCATCTACCCATGCCAACACCATTTGTTAAATATACTATCTTTTTTCCATTGAATGTTTTGGGCCTCTTTGTCAAAGATCAGGTGTTCATAGGTTTTTTGGTTAATGTCTGAATCCTCAATTCTATTCCATTGATCCACAAGTCTGTTTTTATGCCAGTATCAGGCTGTTTTTATTACTGTAGCTCTATAGTATAACTTGAAATCAGGGATTGTGATACCTCCTGAGGTTCTTTTGTGGAGTAAAATTGTTTTGGCAATTCTGGCTTTCCTGTTATTCCAAATGAAATTGAGTATTGTTCTTCGAAGGTCCAAAAAATATTGTGTTTGGATTTTGATGGGCAGTGCATTGAATCTGTAAATTGCCTTTGGTAGAATTGCCATTTTTACTATGTTGATCCTACCAATCCAGGAACATAGGAGAGCTTTCCATTTTCTGATATCCTCTTCAGCTTCTAAGAGACCCCAGACTACAAGTTACTCTCTTCTCTTCATTCCTGTGTGCCACATTTAAAAAAAAAAAAACTCTCAGCTCCTCCCTCTGTGTGTGTCAGCCCCATTATGTCCTAGAGTCGTTTGTTGTTTAATAAGTGCCTTTTCCCCTAATATTATTTAATAATATTGAGAAGTGATTAAAATCTTTCTGCAATATCGACGTGGGTGATTTCTCACCATGCTTTTTCTCTTAATCTTCTTCATCATCTCTGAGCAGCAGCAAAATTAATTTACCTTTTCTGAGAATTTTTCTTTCAAACTGTTACAAAATTAAATTATCCTCAAAGTTTCTTCTCAATATACTTGAATTCTATTATTAACAAAACTGAGAAGTCTGAGAAAGAGCCCTAAGGGGGACTCCACAAACTTACAGTAAAATAAATGCCCTCAGAAGTTTATAATAGTTTTTATCTTAGAATCTGAAATCTCATGCTAATGATGACATGGAGTGAGCTCATAGACTTAAGAGACACTGTTTACCCAGAACATTCATTAGAAAGAATTCAAAAGAGAGACTCCTAACACTGGAAGGATTCCAAGAGCAGACACTGACAACGTGACAAGATCTATGTACTTTAAAATGATAATTGACAAAAACAATAGCTACATAAGAAGTAAAGTGTGACTTGTCTTCTCTAGGAACAGATGGCTGATTTCTTTCTGGCACTGGAGCTCCATCAAAACTAAGCCGTATCTAAAGGCCATCACATGGAGAGGTTCTGATCTATGAAGTATCTGCAACTGATGAAAATTTGTCATGAAAATTTGTTCAAGCAGCTAAAGGTTTTCTAGGGACTGACCATAGCTGCAAAAGTTTTACTTACTTTCTGTCTCAATACAATCTGAACATAAACTCAGCAAACAAATATATACCCAAAGTTTGTTGAACAGAGACAGAGATGCAGCCTGAGCCCTGGTAAAACATGACAGTATAACAATACAACAGTAAAGGATCATACAAACATTAGGAACATTACCTAAGATCCACCAACCATTGAACTCCACATAAAGAACATGTGGCAATCCAGTAGATCTAGATAAAGCTTCTGGCAGTCTAGATATTATGGTAGAGACTCACTATTACTAGGACAAGGAAATTACAGGAAGATGGAACATTCTCGTGTGGGGGAACTCTGCTCCACAGGGAAGACAGAGAGGACACCTAGCATACAGTAATTCTATTCATATTTGTTTGAATTCAAGAGCTATGACATATGGACCATTCTGATCAAACCTGTTTGAACTTCTGAGAGAAAAGCAGCTGCTTTTTGATTAAAAAATCAGTTCAAGTGGCAAGAAATGTTATTCCAATCCCATCAAGAAATGAGTATTTCAGTTAAAAAAAATATCAGTTCAAGAGGCAAGAAATGTTATTCCAATCCCATCAAGAAATGAGTATTTCAGTTGTTATATTTATTTTATTGTAATACATTTATTAGTTAAGTATACATATTTGGTTTTATTTTACCTGATTCTATTTTATGCTTCTGCTGCTTTTTTATTCTTTATTGCATTTTTTACTATTTATCCATCCATTTTTGATTTCTACATTGCTTTAACAGGGTCCATTTCCTCATTCTCTCTCATTTTCACTTTTTTATTTATTTATTTTTTCAGGAATCTTTATACTGGAGGTGTCAGTATGGAAACCAATATGTTTTTAAAAACTACAAAAAATACTATCTAATTCATATGCCACTATTGTAAACACAGGCAAAGCAATCCAAGTAAGCATTATGAAGAGACTCCTGCCTACCTACATGTAATAATGTTCACAATAGCAAAGCTGTGGCATCAATCGTGATGCCATAAATAGATAAGTAGAAAAATCTGCATTATGTTTCTACAAAAAAATGAGTTTTATTCGTTCATAAAGGAAAATAAAATACTGAAGAAAAGGGCAATAAATTAAAGGTTAATATATTAAATGAAATAAGACACACACCTAACAAGGAATCAGAATGGAATGAACAGGAGAGGCCGAGTAATCAGAATAAATATGGTCAAACTACATGACCTGCTCAAATCAATTTGCCATTTAAAGCTCTTAAAATTAAAATTTAATGGTTATATGTCAATACAAATTTTAAATATAAATAAAAACTCATTTATTTTTAAATTGATTTTATAGAGTTATAGTATTTTCTAAGCCTATACAAAGAGTAATTACTACCAATATTTCTATTTTAAATGTTATGTAAATCAATATGTATTAATTTAATAATCTACAAAAATATACAATATGCTGCTATATACCTTATTATAAGTCACATTTGAGAATTCGTGAAGAGATTTTTCTGGAAAGAATATTTGTCCTTTGTTTCTGCTTTAATTGAAATTAGATTATTTTCATTTATATCCTGATTGCAATTTCTTCTCCCCATGCTCCTCCTAACACCTCCCTATCTAGATACACCCCCTTTCTTTCTATCATTAGAAAACAAATAGCTTCTAAGAAATAATCATAAAATAAAATATAATAAGATAAAATAAACAATAAGATAGGCATAGAAGCAAGTACACTGACTGCAAATCACATACCCAATCTAATCCCTGGCTCTGTAGCAATGTCTCTGCTTGCTGTTGTTCATAATAGTCAGAGGTAAGAAATAAGATAGTCTTGATGTTATTTTCTTTAAAAAGCTGCTTAGAAACCTAAATGAGGTGACTAGGGGCATCTGAGGTTATTACAGTCACTAGGGTCTAAGTCTACCTCCCTGAAATATAACAAGAAATCTTTACTGTAAACAAAGAAAACATTTCTTTTAAAATTCTCAGGCAATATCTCAGGAACTAAAAGAGGTTCTTTCCAAGATCCTTAAAAATTCAGGCCTTAATCCTGGGTCATTGGTATATAATCATAAAACATCTGGATTAGGAAGAAATATTAGCTGTATATGTCAGCTATTACACTTGATGTCCTTTATTTTACTGACTAGACTCCTGGGTGATGGTAATGTTCCTCATAACCTCCTTTTCTTTTTATTCTGTCTTATTTTTTCATTTATCACAGCTACCTTCATTGACTCAGAACTTAAGCTTATAAAAATTTATCCAATAATCATGTTTCTTTTAAATTTTAAAACTGTAAATATGTCAATACAGGAGTTATAAACCATGTAACATGGAACAGAAGATGCTGTCAAATATCTAATAATGAGGTAATAATAGATGGATTGACAATGCAACAATGGCTCAATCATGGCTACATATCTATGCTTCCTTTGATGAAAGTGTGTAGAGGATGCTAATTCTTCATTGCCCTTATATAGAAAAGACAATTTACATCCACATTTTTGCATGAGTTATGACAGTCTAGGGAAATGGGTTCTACAAGAAGACTACCCAAAATCCAAAGCTGTTACAGCTTTATTTGTTGAGCCATGAAATTAAAACTCTCCAGGAAAACCTTAGTACCCTTGATTATAATGCTAGATATAGTATTAGAACATAGACATCTTAATTTCTAACTAGGCTATAAATATATCAAGTGCATTCACTCTGAAAATCCATGTATTTTTATATACTCATCCATTTATTCAACTGACAACTTTTAATATTCATTAATTTACAAAGGCAATGGGTATGAAGAACTTATTTTTGTATATTTAAATTTAGTGATGACAGCAATGTTCTCCATTTACAGTAGTATTAAGAGGACAAAAATACTTAACTTGCTAACAAAGATTCTTATTCCCAAGGGATGACTGATTGTCATAGAAAAGATCAAGTAATAATTTAATTTATGCTAAAAAGCTATTATAAAAGAAGTATTTACAGAATGCTAATATTTAATATATAAAGATTTTATAATACTCCAAATTAGAATTCTCTTTTAAGCAAACTATTTTGAAGAATTGCATACAGCTTTGTAGCTCAGGATTGCTACATAATAGAGACAACACTGGGAAGCACACACAAAAAAAATCAGAATTACTTATTTGTATTGCACCAGAATAAATTTGTATCAAGACCATAAGTATTTTGTATGCACTTTAAAAGTTGAGAAAGAGATTTATGGAGATTGAGAAAGAAACTAGTTACTTTTCTTAGCAACAGATGGACCATTCACAAACATTAGGAAAATAACATTGAAGCTTATGTTAATGAGTCCACTGCCCAGGGACCAGATAAAATATGTTAAAGATTTAACTCTCAACACTTTAAATTGTCATATATTCTGACACAGAACCTTTAAAAAAGTAATTAGATTAGTGAAGTTGGTAGAGTAGACCTTACCATTTATAACTGGTATTTGTAAAAGAAAAAAAATTTTAATATGCTTGTCCCTTTTAAGTCAATGGTCACTTTGTTGGTTGTTTTCACTGACTAAATCATTCAGAGTAGTAAGTATTAATGTTATGATGATGTAATCTGTGTAAATCAGCTTTGGGGGAGTGAGAGAGGAGACCGACCAAGATTAACAGTGACAAGCATGCATGAATGTGCAAAGGGCAATTACCAAAAAGTTGTTATTATTTTTCATCTTTTTAAAAGACAACACAAATTTTCATTGGAAGTTGTGATTTCTGTCAGAAAGATAGATATTAGGAGCCTTTAATGTCATGGGGGACAGGTGACCTTTCCTCATTTTACCTCCTGTTTCCTTCTCATAAGGGAAAAGAAAGCTTGCCTTAGATTTTAAATTACCATAGAAAAATGTGTTGAAGCTTAGATTACTTTAGACCCCTCAGTCAACCTGAGACAATAAGGTGAAATAAAACAGAACCAGAAAAACAAACACAGTAAGCACTCACTCATAAGTAGATTTTAGACATACAGCAAAGGAGGATAACCAGGCTACAATCCACAACACCTGAGCAGTTAGGTAACAAGAAGGACTCTAAGAAGGACATTCATGCATCCCCATGAAAAGGGAAATAGATAAGATCTCTTGAGTAAATTGGGACCATAAGAAGGGAGGTAGGTGGAATAGAAAAAAAATGATGGAATGAAATGGTTGAATTTGGAGAGGGACAGAGAGAAAGAGGACAACAAAACTAGATATCTTGATTGAGGGAGCCATTTGGGGGCTAGGGAGAAATCTGGTGCTAGCGAAATACCCAAAAACCTACAAAAATTACCCCAGCTAAGACCCCAAGCAATAGTGGAGAGGGTGCCGGAACTGGCCTTACCTTGTAATCAAATTGATGACCATCCTAATTGTCATCATAGAACCTTCATCCAGCAATTGATGAAAACATATGCAGATATCCACAGCTAAATACTGAGTTGAGCTCCCAGTCGAATAGAACAAAACAAGGAGGCATTATATGAGCAGTAAAGGGCCCAAGATCATGATAAGGAAACTCACAGAGACAGCTGCCTCTAGCTACAGGGATCTTGCTCATTATGAACTAATAATTGGGGAAATTGCAGGGGACCAGCCAGGCTCTCTGAATGAGTATACCATTTGTGTGGCTTGGGCAGTTAGTGTGTCCTCTGGCAGTAGGATGAGAACTTAGCCCTTATGTATGAAATGGATTTTTGGAGCCCATTCCCTAGAAAGGGATGAATACCTTGCTTGGCCTGGATTCTAGAAGCAGGGGTTTGGTCTTAGCTCAACTGGCTATACCAGACTGTATTGACTAGACCTGAGAGTGCTTACACCCTCTAAGGAGTGGATGGGGAGGGTGAAGAGCTGAGGAGCAGTGGTAGGTATATATTAAAAAAATGTAAAAGAATCTGGTCTTTGTTGAGTCCAATTAAAGCAAAACCATTTCTTTTTAGTTTAAGGAAATAGGCTTTAAAATTCTAAATTCTACTTATGGCCCTAAAAAGATACCTGACAAACTATAACTAATTTACCTGATAATATATACTTTCAAAATTTTACATATTGTCATCTCCCACTTTGAAAAATTAATTGAGAGTCAGTAATGGGGTCATCAAATGAAGTGGGTCATATATCCATTTTTAATAGTTGGTTATTTTCATGACACATGTGCCACTATTGAACCAATATAATCTTCAGGCAAGTTAAGATTTTAGTTTGCAGAATTTGTAAGGAGGTGATTCTGGTGATTACTTTTCTCTTCTGGTCAAATGCAAAGTACTTTCTAGCAACATGAGTGTTCATAAGTAATGCCCTTCAAGTTGGGCACTAGTTTAATTTTTCCATGTTTGAATTAATATGTAAGTTATGTCTTCCTCAACAAAAATTTCTTTTTCTTTTTTTGTTGGTCATAGTGTGCAAGCCTTTATTTTTTATTATGAATAAAGTCATATTTTTTATCTATGTATATCTTTGTTCAAGTTCCCTTCCCCCCAATCCCTTCCAGTCAATTTCACTTCTCCACATTTCCTCATCTCTTCCCCAGCAAGGGCAGGAGGTCCCAAGGTTCCAAATGGCTTAGTTCAGCATCCACTCCTGGCAGATCTACCTTTCTCACCATAACATCAAAATGGGTCAGGAATTCCTTTGGAGGGAGTGGGCTCCAAGGTGCTGGTCCAAGGTCTTTCAGATTCCAAGCTGTTCAGTGTTTGTGGTTTGCAGCTTGGACATGCTTTGCTTTTTGTTGAGAGTCAACTAATGAGTGAGTACATGCCATGCTTATCTTTCTGGGTTTAGATACCTTCAGAAGGATATTCTCCAAATCCATCCATTTGTCTGAAAATTTTAGGATATCATTTTTTCTTACTCCTGAGTAGTACTACATTGTGTAGATGTACCACAGCTTGTTAATCCATTCTTCAGTTGAAAGGCATCTAGGTTGTTTCCAGGTTCTTGCTATTACAAATAATGCTGCTATGAACATAGTTGAGCTAATGCCTTCGGAGTATGAATGTGCATCTTCAGGGTATATGTCCAGTAGTGGTATTGCTGGATCCTTGGGGAGATTGATTTCTCAACAGAAATTTCTAACCAGGTTGTCAAGAGCAAACAATAGCCTGTGACATTTGAGGGTATCTATGGGACTTTTTTTGGCCAGTGATTCAACAAAATATAACCCATTCTAGGTCCTAAAAAGCAAAAATTATTCAAAAACTAAACAAATATAATAAAAATAAAACAAAAAAAGCTAATTAATGCTGGTGTGCTGGGAACTATGCAACTTCTTCAGGTATAGTCCTTGAGAATAGCACAAGCAACAGTTCTTGTGACAGGACCCCTGTCTCACTTGGCAAAAACCTATGAACAGTTCACTGCTCTCCATCCTCCATCTCCTCCACCAAAGGGGCAAGAAGTCCCAAGGTAGATCAAATCAGCATCCACTCCAGGAAGGTCTGATTTCCTTATTGTAATGTCATGTCTGGGTTAGGTGTTTCTCAGGGGAGGGGGGACACTGAAGTGCCAGTCCACACATAGAAACACAGTCTGATCTCTCCTCCTGGGGTTCCACCACATATTGCCCATGTCAGTGACAGCAGCCTATTGTTGGAGGGCCTAGTTCCTTTTCTTGAAGGTTCCCAAGCAGCTGTTCTTAATTCAGTGAGCTCTCCAGAGCTCCATCCAGTCATCACTGTAGGAGTTTTCCTCATAAACTCTATCCCCTTGCTCATATAGATTCTTCTCCCCTGCTCTCAGTTGAATCAGGAGTTCAGGCCAGTGTCAGCCATATGACTCTGTCTCAACTTTTATTCGTTGTTGGATGTAAGTTCTATGATGGCACTTTAGGTGTCTATTCCTTTGATTTTATGGGAAGTCTTATCTAGGCAACACCTTCACTATTCGTTGGAGACTTAGGCAGGGACATCCTGTGACTCTAGTACCTGGTCTTTTTCTAACCCCACATTGGCTTCCTTTATTAAGATCATCATCTCTTTTTTTTCCTCCCTCTTTGTTGCTCCTTTCACTCAGTCCTCCTTTTCTCTTATGATTTGTTCCCATCTCTTCTTGGCTGCAGTTCCTTATGATCTCAATTAGCTAATGAGATTTTATCAATTTTCTCTTTCTAGGGGAATCCATGGAGGTCTCTCTTAAGTTCCTTCTGATACCAAGCTTTTCAGAGGTAGCATTTTGCAGCTTGGGTGTTCTTTAGTTTTGATTTTGGTTTTTTTTTTTCTTTGCTTTTTGTTTAGAGTCCACTAATGAGTGAGTATATCCCCTGCTTATCTTTCTGGGTTTGTGATACCTCGCTCAGGAGGATATTCTCCAAAACCATCCATTGGCCTGTAAATTTTGGGGTATCATTTTTTCTGACTGTTGAGTAGTACTCCATTGTGTAGATGTACCACAGTTTATTAATCCATTCCTCAGTTGAGCGGCATCTAGGTATTTTCCAGGTTCTTGCTATTATGAACAATACTGCTATGAACATAGCAGAGCTAATGTCTTTAGAGTACAAATGTGAGTCCTTTGGATATATGCTTAGTAGTGGTATTGCTGGGTCCTTGAGGAGATTGGTTCCCAGTATTCTGAGGAACTGCCTTACTGCATTCCAGAGTGGCTGAACAAGCTTACACTCCCACCAACAATGGAGGAGTGTTCCTGTTACTCTGTGTCTTCTCCAGCATGTTGTCCCATAAGTTTTTGATCTTAGAAGAAATATTGCCAATTATTTTTTATGAGGCCAAAATAACTCTAATACCCAAGTCACAAAAGACACAACAAAGAAAGGGAATTACAGACCAATTTTCCTCATGAAAATTGATGCAAAAATTCTAAACAAAATTCTGGCAAAACGAATCCAACAACATTTCAAAAAAATCATCCACTATGATGAAATAGGCTTCATCCCAGAGATGCAGGGATGGTTTAACATACAAAAAACTGTGAATGTCATCCATCATATAAAGAAATCAAAAGACAAAAAAAAAACACACACAGATCATCTCATTAGATGCAGAAAAAGCCTTTGACACAATCCAACACTCTTTCATAATAAAGCCCTGGAAAGGTCATGAATACAGGTAAAATATCTAAATATAATAAAGGCAATATACAGCAAGCTGACAGTCAACATCAAACTAAGTGGACAAAAACTCAAAGCAATTCTACTAAAATCAGGAACTAGATAAGGATGTCCTCTTTCCCCTTATCTATTCAATATAGTTCTCTAAGTTTTAGCTAAAGCAGTAAGCGAACAAAAGAATATTAAGGGGATACAATTTGGAAAAGAAGGCAAACTATCTCTATTTGCAAATGATATGATTGTATACATAAGTGACCCACAGAATTCTACCAGGAAACTCCTGCAGCTCATAAATACCTTCAGCAATGTAGCAGGGTACAAGACCAACTCAAAAAAAATCAATAGCCCTCCTATAAACTAAAGATAAAAGGGCTGAAAAAATTAGAGAAACATCACCCTTTATTATAGCTGCAAACAGCATTAAATATTTGGTGCAACTCTAACCAAGAAATAGCAGGCATCTTTGACAGACACTTTAAGTCATTGAAGAAAGAAATTAAAGAGGATATCAGAAAATGGAAATACCTCCTATGCTCCTGGATAGGTAAGATCAACATTGTAATAATAGTAATTTTACCAAAAGCAATTTACAGATTCAGTGCAATACGTATCAAAATTCCAACACAATTTTTTACAGACCTTGAAAGAACAATACTCAACTTCATATGGAGTAGCAGGAAACCTGGGATTGCCCAAACAATCCTGCTAAACAAAAGAACTTCAGGAAGCATCACCATCCCTGACTTCAAGCTATACTGTACAGCTATAGTAATAAAAACAGCCTGGTACTTGCATAAAAACAGACTTGTAGATCAATAGAAAAGAATTATTTTAACCATAAAAGCTTTAAATAAATGCTATTAACAGATGGTATCAAGAGTTCACGAGAACATTCAAGGAGAAACAAAAACTATAAAAACTGACAATTCCCCTCAGTTCTAATAGATGTATCAATACCTCAAGAAATTAAGGGGAAACGGCATAAAGACAAGGGACAAGCAATGCTAACTGTTAAAAGTAAGTTTCGAGGTCATGTTGCTTATAGAATAAATAGAAAAACCTGACATATACCCAGAAATGATAGAACAATACAAAACATAGAATAGATTGATCCAGCTTTGGCTCAGGATTTGATTGTGAAAATCCAGACCATGCCAAATATAAAAGTTAACCACAAGAGAAAAAACTCTCACTTTTAATCACTCGGTAATTATATGTTCTGTCAACCAAGCACACTGTTTTGCCTGTAGTTGTGCCTAGTTAGAACAGTTTCTTACCAGATTTCAAAACTTCATAGTCTTCTGACAATAGTGATATAGAATTAAAAGGGAGAGTTGGGAGATGGAGCAGAAATGGGCAAGGAACAAGCTAATCATTATTTCAGCCATTTTTAGTAATTTAGAAAGTTGTTAAACTGCTCATACAAATTATTGAAATTTTGTAAATAGAGACAGCTCAGGCTCTTGGGGTCACTTGTTTGAACAGCACAAGGCAAACAGTCTCCGCCTCTTCTTAGTATGGACTTCACAGATCCCACCCAGAGAATTTAATCTTCTGGAGCAAGGCTTCCAGCACTAGTGAGCCTGTCAATCACCTGGACAGGAATCTGACTCCCTAATCTCTAAAGCTGGTGCTTCTGGCTATGCTACAGGCAAAGAAGAATAAAAGCAATGTGCTTGTAGAATTTCTTTATATGGCAAAATCACTTCCAGAGCTTCTGCCACAGAACATGGAAGAGCCTATTCACTATTCTGATTTATACAGGAAAAAAATGCACATTTTCTTCTTTCTTGTTTTCTCATCTCTTATAACCCAACTTGAAATTAGCATGACAATATATTAACATATTTTAAAACATAAATTGAAAATTTAAAGTACATGAATATGAGTTCACCTGGATGGAATGCATTCCCACCTTAATGTTTTCTGATGCAGGTAAACTATATCTGGAGACTGATGTTCTGACAACACACTGTAAACTTATAACTGAAGTCAGTGGTAAAAAAAGGTATTTAGAAAGAAGTTATGTTATATTTCTTTTAATAAATCAGCAGAGGATTTACACAGTACCTTCATCACAGACTTTATGTATTTAAATTGTCAACATTTTATGTTATATATTATATAGAATAAGCCAATGACATGTTCTCCCAAAATATTCCATTTTAACAGAAGAGTTAATTTGAACTGAACCTAATCATGGATCAGTGGATGTAGCAAAGTAAGTCTGACCTTGTCATTTTTGTTTATTGCACATAATAAATTTTCTTTTGAGCAGAGTGTTCATCCAATTCCAGTAGAGTAAAACAACTTTTGTCATCAAAGATGAAAAGACACAAAGCTGAACTTAAATTCATTGGCTTTATAAAAATGGCCTCTAAGTTCCTACAGAGTATATATATCATTGTTTCGATAAAATACCTTGACAAAAAGCAACTTAGGAGAGGAGTGTATTTTAGCTCACAGTTCTCGTTATAGGCAGTAGAAATGGTTCTTAGCCTCACATCCAGAGTGAAAAGCAAAAGGAAATAATTACAGGCATGTGTAGTGTCCAGCAAGCTTTCATTATTCTTATTCAATCCCAAACTGAGAATTGCTACCTCCACAGTGGGCTGAGCCTTCCTGTATCTATTAACTGAATGAAGACAATGTTTCACAGATATATTCAAAATGAAGCTCAGTTTAGAGAACCCCTCACTGAGAGTCTTTTCCAAAGTGATTCAAGGTTGAGTCAAATTGACAATTAAAACTAATGACTGGAGTCTGGAATTCAGGTGACTTGTAGTTTCACCCCTGTCATGAATACAAATATTAATATGAATTATTTATCTTGTCACCTGTTAGTCTTCCCTTTGTTGATTTTATTTGCAGATTCCTAAAAGCACTTCTAGGAGAATAAAGAAAAGAATTCTTCCTCAATGTTATAAAGGTAGAGATAATTCAAATTGATTGTAGGATTCAGGTGAGAAAAGTGTATTCAAAAATCTCCTATAAATGCATATATTATTTTTGAAGACTAAAAAAATGTCTCTCAAAATTTTCTGAGTTAGGAAAAAAACTCAATAAGTACCTTCTATGTGTCCTGATGCAAATTAAAGGAATAGTTTTAGTCATGACAGATCCGTATAATGATAGCCTCAAGTTATTAGATAGTGACTTTTTCTGAAATTATAAATGAATGCATTTGGCAAATACAGTATGAGGAAAATGAGACAGATGTGAATTGAAGGATTATTCATAGCTCTCCACCTAGATGAATCTGAACAGCCTTTGCTTTTCTGGCTTATGGTGTCCTGTATCATAGAGTAGGATAGATTAATTTAAAAACTTTAGTATTTCAAGTAAGAACTGGGTGCCGTTATATGTTACTATTTTTAGTTATTGAATGTCATTAAAGATAAAGGCTTATTCCTATATATTAATATTAAAATGTGTAGTTAATACTGTTTTATAAATAAGTATAATGTAATTTAAAACTGTTTCCAAACTACCTACTTAATCAAAACCTGGTTTGCAATACCAAAAAGGCAAAAAAATAAAGTATCCCTTTTAATTATTGACAGCCCTTTTATAAGTTGTAACATGAATAAGAAAGAACTAGATTAGTGTTGGAAGGTATTGAAATAGCAATATCCTGATGTTTGACAGAAATAAAAATGATGATGAAGGTATGTGTATGTGTGCGTATGTGTGTGTGTCAAAGACTATTTTATTATATTCTATTTTCTATGTTAAGTGCATTTATGGATATTCTGTTACCATAAAGAATTAATTTTTCCTTAAAGCATGTTTCCTCACCTCTCTCTCTCTCTCTCTCTCTCTCTCTCTCTCTCTCTCTCTCTCTGTCTGTGTGTGTGTGTGTGTATAAATTTCAACACAGAAAAATAACAATACAAGCCTCTCAATCTGGAAACATAATTAATGGATACAGGAACAATCACAGATACCCATAATAAAACTAGTCCCTTGTTCATACAATTAAAGAGCAGTGGTCAAGAATTAGACTGTGTTCATAAATATGATGGCGCATTAGAAAAGGAAGATTATGTCAATATCTGTAGACAATTAAATGTGTTGTTACACTATGTAAAAGTCACAAGTTTAAAGAATATTGATCTTGCTTTATATTTAGGAATTATAAACATTAAAATTATTAGAATTTATCTTATGCATTATATTTTACTGGAATGTGCAGTATATTGTTTATGTTGTTTCAAAAGTGTGGTCACGGTCATTTAGGTGCTCATGTGCATACAGTTGCCATATTGCATGTGTGACATTCATAGGAGAACTAGTAGAAATAAGTTCTGTGTTAGCAACTGCAAAATCCTAAGTATAATGCAGGTGTGTATATTTCTATGAATATATCTCTGGGGACTAAAATTTTGAAATTTCTGGAAAGGGATAATAGAAAAAAAGATAGGCTGAACTCCCAAACTCCTTGAATTTCCTGGGTGTTTGGAACATAAACTTTTTTTCTATTTACTTTAAATGAGAAATTTAATGGCAATAATTTAAATGTGACATTAGTGGAAAGTAGCATAAAGATGATTTTTTTAAATGGAAGTTATTTTGATTTTTTTCTTACCCTTATCATTACCTGTTCCCTTTTTTGTTACCCACCAGTATGATTTGAATAGCTTAGTTACTGAAAATTTTTCATGAATTTGTGTTCATACTGACCATGGAGTAAAATTAACTACACTAACTCCTTAAAACTAAGTAAGGACACTTGCAATTGTTTTCATTCTTCATAAAAACCCTAAGTGGATTATAGCTAAAACCAGGTCCACATTACCTAGTTTAGTTATGGAGCAATTCTTTGGTTCTAAATTTATATTCATGGCATCTATTTCACAAGTGTTCAGATTCAGGGCATTCAAATAAATTTATATTCTCTGTGACAATGCAGGTGACCCCATAGGACTTTATCTGTATTTTTGAGAGTCATTTGCAGTCTCCACTAACTTTTATAATGCCTTCAGGGAGGCTCTTTTATTGATATGTGCGTGTACAGCAGTACAAATGGGATTGATCTTTAATAATCTTTTGAAATTCAAAGCCAACAAATACATATAAAAACCAAATTGAATGGCTGCATCTTACAGAAACACATATTTTAGGCATTAATAATGTATTGGATTATATTTTTGATAGTCATCATTTTTATGCTGAGATGTTTACAAAAAATTATCATTTGTGAAAAATGAATTTTTGTAATTAACTTTACTTATCTGTTTTATAAGCAGTAAGTAGCTTATAAAAACTAAAATATATATGGTCATATCTGTCTAAAATATTATGGCCTTCTATGAGAACTTCCCACACTTGTATAGCTCTAAATATAAAATCTATCTTTGACAAACTGTTCTATAACCTGCAGCGACTAACGGTCTCTTTGATCTCTGAGTTTTTACACTTAAAAGGGGCTTTATTTATTATACCCATCTAAGAATAAGTTAAAGTTTCTAGAGTGATAGGATCTTTTAAAAATTAACAACATAGGAGGCCCCTAATGATATGTATTTCTCTAAGTTTATGTCTCACAGAAAACTTTAAACTTGAAACTGATGTCAGAACAGACTTCAGTATTTTTTCCAATGGCTGGCACTCAAGATATCATTAATATGTGACTCTCTTTAGCTAAACAAATACAAATTAAAATTTCCTGTCCAGGAGTCAAGTAATGGGTCTCTGTCATAGACAATCTGAAGCTCCTAAGCTTCTCTATATATTTTATAGATCAGTCCTCTGTCATTTGTAGGGATGGTGAAAATCTTTTCCCATTCTGTAGGCTGTTGTTTATCATATTGACTGTGTCCTTAGCTTTACAGAAACTTCTCAGTTTCAGGAAGTCCCACTTATTGATTATTGTTTTTTGTATCTGTGCTACTGGTATTATATTTACAAAGTAGTCACCAGTGCCAATTTGTTGGGGGTATTTCCCAATTTTTTCCTATCAAGTTCAGTGTGGCTTGGTTTATTGTGAAGTCTTTGATCCTCTTGGATTTGAGTTATGTGCAGGGTGACAAGCTTGGATCTATTTGCATTTTTCTACATACTATCATCCAGCTATGCCAACACCAGTTATGAAAGATACTACCCTTTTTCCATTTAATATTTTGAGCCTCTTTAACAAAGATCAGGTGTTCTTAGGTTTTTGGGTTTATGTCAGGATCTTCAATTCAATTCTCTTAATCCACAAGTCTGTTTTTATGCCAGTACCAGGCAGTTTTTATTACTATAGCTCTATATTATAACAGGAGGTGGGGATTGTGATGACTCCTGAGGTTCTTTTGTTGATCAAAATTGTTTTGGCAATCCTGCCCTTCCTGTTATTCCAAATGAAATTGAGTATTATTCTTTCAAGGTCTGTAAAAAAATTTTGTTGTGATTTTGATGTGAATTGCATTGAATCTGTAGATTGCTTTTGGTAGAATTGCCATTTTTACTATGTTGATCCTACCTATCCAGGAACATGGGAGATCTTTCCATTTTCTGATAGCCTCTTCAATTCATTTCTTCATTGATTTAAAGTTTTTGTCAAATAGATCTGTTTCTTCTTTGGCTTTGGTTACTACAAGGTATTTAATGCTATCTACAGCAAAAAGGGTGATATTTCTTCTTTTTAAGCCCTTTTATCTTTAGTGTACAGGAGTGCTACTGTTTTTTTTTTAATTAATTTTGTATCCTGCTACCTTTTTAAGGTGTTTATAAGCTGTAGAAGTTCCACGGTAGAATTTTGTGGATCACTTATGTATACAATCATATCATCGCAAATAGAGATATTTTCACTTCTTCTTTTCCAATTTTTATTCCCCTAATCTCCTTTCATTTTTCTTATTGCTTTAGCTAAAACCATGAGAACTATATTGAACAGATAAGGGGAGAGAGGACATCCTTGTCTAGTTCCTGATTTTAGTGGGATTGCTTTGAGTTTTTCTCCATTAAGTTTGAAGTTGACTGTCAGCTTCTTATACATTGCCTTTATTATATTTAGATATTTTCTCTGTATTCCTGATCTCTGAAGGACATTTATCATAAAAGCACTTTGGATTTTGTCAAAAGCTTTTTTACCATCTAAGGAAATGACCCTGTGTTTTCTTTTTCCTTCAGTTTGTTTATATGATGGATGACATTTTTTTTAACTTGGGTGTCTTTTAATGACAGCTTCAATTTCCATTAGATTTATAGGTTTATTTAGGTATTTAATCTGATCTTGACTTAATTTTGGTAAATGATACCTTTTCAAAAAGCTGTCCATTTCTTCTATGTATTCCATTTTTGTGGAGTATAGATTTTCAAAGTATTACCTGATAATTCTCTGGATTTCCTGTGAGCTTGATGTTTTTCCTCCTTTTCCTTTCTGAATTTTTTTTTTAATTTGTATGCTCTCTCTTGCTTTTTGGTTAATTTGCATAAGGGTTTATCTATCTTGTTGACTTTCTCAAAGACCCTACTCTTTGATTCATTGATTCTTTGTTTTGCTCTTTTTGTTTCAATTGTATTGATTTCAGCTCTAAGTTTGATTATTTCCTGTCATCTACTCCTTCTAGGTGAGGTTGCTTCTAATCGTTCTAAGGCTTTCAACTGTGTTGTTAGTTCTCTAGTGTGGGAATACTCTAGGTTTTTTATTTATGCATCTAATGCTATGAATTTTCCTCTTAAGACTGCTTTCATTGTGATCCACAAGTTTGAGCATGTTGGGGATTCATTTTCCTTAAACTCTAGGAAGACTTTGATTTCTTTTTTAATTTCCTCCTTGATCCAGAGGTAGTTCAGTTGAGTGTTGTTTAGTTTCCATGAGTTGGTAGGCTTTCTGTAATTTTTGATGTTGTTGAACTCTAACTTTAGACCCTGGTGGTCTGATATGATACAAGGGATTATTTTTATTTTTTTGTATCTCTTGATATTTACTTTATGACCTTGTATGTGGCCAATTTTACAGAAAAATTCATGTGGTGCTAAAATATGTATATTCATTTGCATTTGGGTGGAAGTTTCTGTAAATATCTATTAAATCCATTTGCATCACAACCTCTGTTAGACTCCTTATTTCTTTGTTGAATCTCTATCTGGTTGACCTATCCAAGGGTGAAAGTGGGGTACTGAAGTCTCCCGCTATTAGAGTGTGAGAATTAATGTGGGATTTGAGTTTCATTAGTGTTTCTTTTACATAGTTAGGTGCCCTTATATTAGGAGCATAAATATTCAGGATTGAGATCTCACCTTATCCATTTTTCCTGAGATGAATAAGTAATGTCCATCCTGGTCTCTTTTAATTGATTTTAGTTTGAAATCTTCTTTGATATTAGTTAGGCAACACCAGCTTTTTCTTAGGATCATTTGATTGGAAAATGTTTTCCAAACCATTATTCTGAACCTGTGTCTCTCTTTAAGATTAAGATGTGTTTCTTGTATGCAGCAGAAGGATGGATGCTGTTTTTGTATCCATCGTGTTAGTGTGTGTCTTTTTATAGGTGAATTGAGTCCATAGATATTAAGGGATATTAGTGACTAATAATTGATATTTCTTATTATTTTTGGTAGTATCTTGTATGTATTTTCTTTCTGTGGGCTTTTCTTCTGTAGGATTACTGATTGTTTGGTGTTTCATGTGTGTATCTGCGATCCTTAGGTTGGAGTTTTCCCTCTAATACTTTCTGGAGGGCTGGTTGTTAGACAGGTATTTTTTAATTCTGATTTTGTCATGAAATATATTGTTTACTCTATATATGGTGACTGATAATTTTCCTGGGTATAGTAGTCTAGGTTGGCATCCATGCTGTTTTAGTTACTTCTTTTTTTGTAATTAATTTTTTTTCAAAGAAGTCACACTTTCTATCCTTGTATATCCTTATTCAAGGTTCCTTCCCCCTCCTGCCACATCAGGTCATTCTCTCTTCTCCACAACTCCTCATCCCCTCCCTGGGCAGGCAGCAGATAGTCTCATGGTGCCACTGACCCAATATTGCTTAGTTCAGTCTCCACTCCTGGCAGATCCAGTTTTGTCTCCCCTCCCTCAAGAGAGAGTCAGGTGTTCCTCTAAGGGGAGGGGGATCCAAGGAGTCAGTCCAGGGTGTTTCTGATCCCAAGCTGTTCAGTGGTTGTGGTTTGCAGCTTGGGCATGCTTTGCTTTTTGCTTGTGTGTTTAGAGACCATTAATGAGTGAGTAAATCCCCTGCTTATTTTTCTGAGTTTGTGATACCTCGCTCAGGAGGATATTTTCCAAGTCCATCCATTTGCCTGCAAATTTTAGGATATCATTTTTTCTTACTGCTGAGTAGTACTCCATTGTGTAGATGTACCATACTTCTTTAATCCATTCCAGGTTCTTGCTATTACAAATAATGCTGCTATGAACATGGTTGACACAGTATGGCAGTTTGTCAGAAAAATGAGAATAAATCTCCCCAAGGACCCAGCAATACCACTTCTGGGTGTATACCCTAAAGATGGACAGTCATACTCCAAGAGTGTTTTAGTAACTTCTGACCCAGCCTTGGGAGTTCCATTCTTTTAGGGGGTCACTGGAGGAGGCCCCTCACAGGTAAAGCCTAGGGCTTGTTTGCTGGCAAGCATCTGAGATCAGACCCTTGGGTGTGAGCCCAATCCCAGATAGGGATTCTCTGATTGAGTGGTCCAGGAGCTAGAATCTGCTCACCTCTGACTCTGCTCTGGGCAGGTGTCTGAGTTTCCAGATGCATTTATATTCATCTGTTTGTATAACCACAAGTATTTAGATGCCTCTTAGAGATAATAATGTTTTTATTAAGGGGCTGTGGATGTCCTTCAAGATTCATGACTCATTAGCCCCAAATAATTTTCTAGGTTTCCAGTACTAGATATAATTCTCTTTTTTAGAGCAGGTCTTCTATCTTAAGTGCAATTAGAGATCTATTGGTTATATCAACATATGTGTGCCAGTGTCATGCCCTTAGTAATATTTTGTCTCCTATCATTTTGAATCATGCCTGTAACATCTACATACATGTGACAAAACACAATATATCTCTATATAATCATTTTCTTTCTATTAATAGTGTGTACCAGTGTCTATACATGTCAGAATTTTATTTTTATTAATCAATAAACAATTTCCCACCATGTAAACAAATTTCTGTATCCATAAATTTATGCATGAACACCTTCATTGATTCTACTCCTTGCTTATTGTATTTAACACTGCCCAGTAACTATGAGATTGATTTTATTTACTGTAATATCGTATTTTAGTTTTTTTTTAATTATAAAGTAATATCCATATTGTTTTGGGTAAACTAATTTACATTTACATCTATGCCTTTCAAGAATTCTCCTTTGGATATATTCTCAGCATTTGTTGTCTTTTGTTTAATGATTTTCAGTGTCTCATAAGATCTTTTTAAAATTATTTTCCTGTGTGACTGAAGATCAATAAAAAAAGGGTATGGATGGTGCATATTCAGTGTTAAAATTGATATTGATTAAATCATCAGAAGGGTATAATTATATAACAGATACTCTCATCACATGATAAAACTTATTGAAACAAATACTCTAGTACTTGAATTTACAGCACCATCAATACCAACACTAAAAAATATTCTGAATCATTCAGTTTTCAACTCTTTTTTATTGGGGTATCTTGCTGTAAGCAAATGTGTTTTGTTTTAATTCTTTTATTCTCTTTTCTTTCAAATCTGTTCCTTTCCTTATACATCTGTTTATTTTTCTTTTCTTCTTTGTCATCAACTAAATACTTTATTTAAATTTCTAAATCATTTTTATCTAATGTACAATTGTAATAATTGTCCTAGTTTTGCATGTTATTTATATTTGGGGACTAAAAAGAGAAGTTTCAATAGTAATAAGTTCTATATTGTGACAAAAACCTAAGTGTGGGTTTCTTTGTAAGGACCTTTCAAACAGCAGGAACTTAACATTATGGATCTTTTAATCTCAACATCATTCAATATTATTATTAATATACTTGCTCCTAACAAGTTTCAAACGGTTCAGCATGCTATGCAACTTACCAGTTAATTTTGAAAATTTTATGTACTATCTTTGATTACATTTTTGTTTAAAAATATAGAGTGAATTCTAAAAATTTTTAGCTCTTATAACTTTAAGAAAATATTTCAAAATGTTCAGTATGGGGATAATATTCACAGTACTTCTTATCTATCAGTAAAAATGATGAGCAAAATATATCAATAGAGTAATGAATAAATGAGCAAATATTATGGATTACTAGCTCTGTGAAGTATTTTAGAATATTTATTTTTGGAAGATGAGACCTGATTAATTGCATTCTATGCATTTCATAATGGCATATAGATTGAAAAATATTCTTGCTATTTCTTGATAAAGGAAGTGTTTCTGTATTCTTTGAATTATCATTGGAAAATAAAGAACTATTTTGACCTATGGAAAGCCAGTGAATAGTCAGACAAGAAATCCAAGCATAAAGAAAGGGGTAAGAGAGTAGAATTCTGGAGTGACATGATACATTCACCAAAAAAGAAAGATGTAATGGATTACAGGTAAGCCATGAGTCATGTGACAAGACAAATTAATAGAAATGGGTTGAATGAAGATGTAAGAGCTAACTAGTAATAAGCTTAAGTCATAAATCAAACAGTTTGTAATTAATATAAGCCTTGAATGATTATTTGGAACTACATAGCTAAAGGTGGGTCCAGACCATGGGCATAGGCCAGAAACTACTGGCTACAATTTCTCTTCAAAATGATTTTATTGCAAAATAATTTTCTTGTGTACAAGTTTGAAATAAAGTAATAGGGTGCTTCTAGAAAAGCAGAATTTTACCTGCTGACATAGTAATGTACAGTTTCACCAAGTGCAAGTTGAAAACAAGGATGCCTCAAAATCTGAAATTGTCTTTTGCTTCATATATATTCTGTAACAAAACATTGTAAAGTTATGTACACCTTACTCAAATGATTGTTAGCATCCCCTGAGCACTTTGGCATACCTGTGTGTTCTCTGTACTCCCTTTCACCAAGCCAAGCTCCAATTCATACTCTGTAGGTGTTTCTATTCTTTTAGCTGTAAGTGATTATGAATAAAATAGTAATTTATAGATTTCATATATTTACCTGTCTAACTAGTGTCATGAATATCATGTCAGAAGAGTCTCTGGAACTCAGAGTCAACTGTTCCCTCACCCAAACACACACCCAAATGTAAGTACATGAATATCCTTGAAAATCCAACTCAAAATTCAATGGTCCAATAAACTGCTAGTTATGACTGATAGTCAGTAATTTTTCTGCACTGAAAATTGTTCTAAAGTGTTCAGACTGTGAAGACAAGCATGTTCTATCTTGTACAGTTTTATAATGCTAGAAGATTAAGTTTATATATAAGACACTTAGCCATCATTCAAAACAATAAGCTTATATCCATTTAAAGGAAATAATGCCATTTAAATTGTCAACTAAGTAATATTTATAATACTCATTATTCTATAAGAGTGCAGATAATGGTTATCACCACCAGAAAAAAAGTCAGTAAAAACAGACATTTAAATAATGAGAATGATATATGTGATCTTAGTAGATATTTGAGAAGCTACAAAATTATGGTAGAAAATTAAAAAGTAGACCTAAACAATGAGCAGTATCATAAAGAGTAAACATTAAAATAAACAAATTAAAGATTCATAAGACAACAGATTAAAGTAATAGGTTACACAAAAGCAAAACATAATGAGACTGATGAAATGGAAAGAAAAACTTCAAAATGGAAATAAAAATATTCAAAAAAGTAGATTTCAAGTGATTTATGGAACAAGACTATGTGATATAATTGGAGACAGTTAAACATCAAAAATAAGAGAAATAAATACTTCAAAATTTAACTCCTACTGAACATAAAACAAAAATACTAGATGATATAATTATAGACAATCAAACATCAAAATAAGAGTAATGAAATATTTCAGGAAATACAAGGAACCAATTCAAGAAATATTATCCAAATTCTATGTTTGATAAGTCTATACATGCACACAACAAAAAATAACTTAAAAAACACTGTAAGTCAAATACAAACATTTACAATATCAAAATCAAATTATCAAAGGCCAGTAATGATGATAAGTAATAAGTGTGCTCTTTCTTGGGGAATATTATTTCTCTTTGGCCCATCATTCCTTGGAGGCCTCTAATTTTTGGGGTTTTTTTTGTTTAGGATTGAAGCCCCCAGAGCTTTCTCAACATCCACATTAGCATGTCTAATGGTGACTTCTCATTCAGTTCATTCAGCCATGTTGGTGAGACTTCATAAGTATAGCTGCTCTGACACTCTTAGGAAACACAGTCTCATAGAAAGCTTCTCATTACTCTGTATTTTACAATCATTTTTATCTTAAATTCTTCTGTGATCTCTAAGCCTTAAGTGCTTGAGTTGTATTGCAGATATAGCAGTTATATCTGAGTTCACTCCTCTGTGTTTCTATTGTTTATTGTTTTCTGTAATGATCTCCAACTATTGCAAAGAGAAGCTTGATGAGTGGTAAAAGTTACACTTGTGCAAAGAAGGTAAAATATTTAGAAGTAGTTAGGGATTCTTTTGGCTTAGAACAGTATTTGTTGTTGAGTTGAGAGTACCTTTCCACATAGTTCATATGCATTATTCATTTTTCTCAAGCACATATCCAAAATCTACAAGAAAATAGTTGTCGATAGTCTGAAACATTTTGTATTACATAGTATATTTTCAAATATTATGATAATCAGAATCAATTTGCAAATTCTGCTTTTTGGAAATGAATAATTTACTATTGCTTAATTATAAATCTATTTCTTTCTTTATGAATTAGTATAAATATTTAATACAATGCAAATAAAATAAAAAGCTGATTTTAAGATCACATCCAAGTAAAAAGAATATACAACAGTCAAAACAATTGTACAACTATTTTAAATATTAACTTAGAGTTTTAAATGATGCACACTATGGCACCTGTTTAAAAGTATGCATATAAACTAATATACAAATTAATAAAATGAACTGAAATAGTAAATTATGTTGTATATGTGTAAGGATTTGAAATATTATGAAAGTTTGGTGTGAGGTAATAGTTTTTCATTTAACAATGATGAAAAACCTTGATATTCTTAGGGGGAAATGGACCACAGACTATTTTATACTGCAGACAAAAGTTATTTCAAAATTAATATTTCCTAGAGGAAAATTAAAAGTTATAACACATTAGCTTACCCAAATATATCTTGTATCTGGGCTAGGCATAATCTTCATAAATGATGAATTTAAATTTTAATAATTAAAACCTTTTATTTCATCCAGGTAACCACTAACCATTGAACAGCCTGAGATAAAATATGTTCCATGTTTTTGTTTTCATTATGGTTTTGAAAATATTTCATGCCAAACATTTTAAAATAGGCTTGTAAGATGACTCATTAAAATTATGCAAAACACTTGATTAGACACTTGAAACAGGCAGATGGTCAATGAGCAGATGAATTTTTATAGAAATACAAATGAAAATTGCAAGCAGTTTCTGTTGTGTATCCAGCACACCAAGGTCATGTGTGTCACAGTTGCAACCATCTTACATTTTTATGGGGATATAAAATGTATAACCTTTAGGCGAAGTAACTGGACAGTTCATTACATGGTTAAATTAAACATTCGCTGTATAACTCAGAAGAAATTTACTATAGGACCCCAGAAATATAAAAATATTATTCACATGATATCTTTTCATAAGTGATATGGCATCTAGATTCATGCTAGTATAAAAACTAAAAACAATCTTAATATCTATCCATAAATGAAAGAGAAAGCAGCAGCTAATATATTTACCTAGCAGAATACCAGGAGAACTAAACTACTTATACACAGGGACATAAACAAATCTCTGTAATATATGCTCAGAAAACACCAAACCAGAAAGAAGTCCATGGGTATTTCTTTAAAAGACCTTCAAAATATATTCTCTTCCTAAAAACCAAATCAATTCTGCATAGGGAATACAGCTGGTAGCTTGGTCTGTTTAAAGGGCCCCTGGCAGTGGGATCAGAACCTATCCCTGATACATGAATTGGCTTTTAGGAGCCCATGACCTAGGGTGGGACACTTGCATTAAGAATGCCTTAATGCAGGAGAAAGAGGCATGATCCTGCATCAATTGAATTTACCAAGTTTTTACTGAATCCCCATTAGAGGTCTTTCAAGGTGGGGATGGGTGAGGGAGGGGGAATTGAGAGTGAAAAAATAATTCATCATCGTCATCATCATCATTATCATTATAATAATAATACATATTTGTAGCCAAAATACAGCATTGTAGCCAAAATACACACGTGAGACAAGATTTTGATGAACTAGTCCCTGGCCCAATCATATCACCCCAGCTCCCCATTAGTGCAAATGGGAGCCTCAAAAAGAAATATTTTTCTTTCTTTTTCCTCATTCTTTCACTTTTTCTTTCTTTCTTTTTTGTTTTGAGTGAGGTAACCCAGATCCAGAAAGAGAAAAGTACTCACTCATAAATGGATTTTAGATGCAAAGCAAAAGATAACCAGGCTATAATTCACAGTCCCAGGAAAGCTAGGTTAAAAATAAGAGCCTAAGAGGGACATGCCTGGACTGTCACAGGAAGGGGAAATAGTTAAGGTGTCTTGAGTAAATTGTGGCAGCAAGTAAAGGGGAGGGACTGGGAGGTGGGAACATGAAGGATCATGATAACCAAGTTGGGGGAGGGATGGAGAGGGAGATAGTTGATAGAGACATCTTGACAGAGGGAGGCATTATGAGGCTAGAAAGAAACTTGGTGCTAGGGAAATTCCCAGGAACCCACACAGACCTCAGCAAAGACTCCTAGCAGTCATGGAGAAGATGTCATAGCTTGCCTTCCTCTGTGATCACATTGGTGACTACTATATTTGCAATCATAGAGCCTTTGTCAAGTAACTGATGGAAGCAAGTGCAGAGATCCACAGCCAAGCACTGGGCTAAAAAACTCCTGGAGTCCTGTTGAATAGAAGAAGAAGTGATCATACCTGGGAGGAAGATCATGATGTGGAAACCCACAGAGAAGGCTGATTCTAGCTAGTAGGAATTCACTGACTATAGATTAATAGCTGGGGATACCTGCAAAGGACCTAGATAGAACCTCTCAATGTAGGTGACAGATGTATGACTTTATCTGCTTGTAGGGCTCATGAAAGTGGAACCAGAACTTAATTGTGCTGCGTGAATTGGCTTTTTGAAGCCCATTACCTATGATGGGATACCTTGCTCAGGCATACGTTGATGCAGGGGTAGGCTTTGGTCCTTGGTATGGCAGACTTTGTTGATTCCTGAAGGGAGCACTTACTACCCCTTAGTAGTTGGTGGGGGTAGAATCTGGGGGAGGTGGCAGAAAGGAAGAGAGCAGGAAAAAGGGAAAACTGTGATTGGTATATAAAATAAAAAATAGACCTTTTTTCTCCATATTATATATCCTACTTGTGATTTACACTCCCCATACCACTCATAGTTCTTTCACAAGCTCTCCCCTCCGAATCCACATCATTTCAGTATCTAATTTAAAAAGCAAGCGAATTTCTGAGGGATAAAATTTAATAAAAACTAATAAAAAAGATAATATCTTTAAAAAATGGGGTTGACATAGCTGGATGGTAGTGTGTAAAAAAATGCAAATAGATCCAAGTCTGTCACCCTGCACAAAACTCAAATCCAAGTGGATCAAAGACATCAACACAAACCCAGCCACATTGAACTTGATTGAAAAGAAAGTCTGAAATACCCTCCAAAGAATTGGCACAGGCGATCACTAACTAAATATAACACCAGTGGCACAGACACTAAGAAAAACAATCAATAAGTGAGACCTCCTGAAACTGAGAAGCTTCTCTAAAGCCAAGGACACAATCAATAGGACAAAAAGACAGCCTACAGAATGGAAAAAGATTTTCACCAACCCTACAAGTGATAAAGGACTGATCTCTAAAATATATAGAGAACTCAAGAAACTAGAACCCAAAACCTTAAATAACCCAATCAAAACATGGGGTTCAGAACTAAAAAGGAAATTCTCAGCAGAAGAATTACAAATGGCTGAAAGACATTTGAAAAAGTGCTCATCATCTTTAGCCATTAGAGAAATGCGAACCAAAACAACTTTGAGATACCACCTAACACCTGTTAGATTGGCTAAGATAAAAGGCACAGATGACAGCCTATGTTGGAGAGGATGTGGAACAAGGGGAACACTCCTCCATTGTTGGTGGGAGTGTAAGCTTGTTCAGCTACTTTGGAACACAGGATGGCGGTTTCTCAGAAAATTGAGAATCAATCTCCCCAAGAACCCAGCAATACCACTTCTGGGTGTATACCCTAAAGATGCACAGTCACACTCCAAAGGCATTAGCTCAACTATGTTCATAGCAGAGTTATTTGTAATAGCAAGAACCTGGAAACAACCTAGATGTCCCTCAACTAAAGAATGGATTAACAAACTGTGGTACATCTACTCAATGGAGTACTACTCAGCAGTAAGAAAAAATGATATCCTAAAATTTGCAGGCAAATAAGTGGATTTGTGAGCGAGTTATCACAAACCCAGAAAGATAAGCAGGGAATATACTTACTCATTAGTGGACTCTAAACACGAAAGCAAAAAGCAAAGCTTGTCCAAGCTGCAAACCACAGCCACTGAACAGCTTAGTATCTGAAACACCTTGTACCAGCACCTTGGAGCCCATTCCTTCCAGGGGAACACCTGACCCAGGCTTGCTATTGGGGGAAGAAAACAGATCTGTCTGGAGTATATGCTGAACTAAGCCACCTTGGGACCTTGGGACCTCCTGCCCTTGCTGGGAAGGATATAAGGTTGGGGTGAAGAGAGAGTGACTGGGTGGGGCAGAAGGGGGAAGGGATTTTGAAAAGGAGATACATGGATAAAAATGATAATTTATTCATAATAATAAAAAAGATCTTGGAAACAAATGTAACCAATTGTTTTAGAGACAAGAAAATCACATCATAATCACCTTTATGTCATTGGCTGTCAATTTTGTTATGTATGTAAGAACAGTCTTTTAATAAATCTTGTGGACCACATGAACTAAGAAGATAATATGATGATATTAATTTTTAGAATTATGTGGAAATGAAGGAATGGAAATAATTTAGTCAGTGAAAATTTTTCTGCTTAAGCATGAGGGTCTGATTTTGGATCCCAAGAACCCAAGTAGAAATCCAAGTGCTCTAAGCATTTGAATAATACTGCTGTAAGTTGAGATATGCACATCTCTGAGGCTTGCTGGCCAGTTAGTCCAGTCTAGACCATGAGCTCTAGGTTAGTGTCCCCGCAAATTAATAGATGCAAAATGATTAAAGGACATAACTAATAGCAGCTTCTGACTTCTGCAGGCATAAACCATGGGCATGAACATGAAGACACGTGAACATACACACATACACACACACATTATTTTAAGCAAAAAGAATTCAAATTCAATCAAGTTGTATATACATATATTTAATGATTTAGACTTCCACTTGAAATATCTGAATGATTATGAACTCATGGAAGTATAGTGACTATGATTTGAGAAAAAAGCTGTACAGTTGTATGTGGCATTATGCTATAAAGAAATTATCTCTTTCATTCAGGAACTTGAACTTTTGCTAGATGGCTCACACAGACAAAATTAATACTACCTTAAAGTCAGGTAAAACTTCAGACTAATAGACTACTCTATACTGTACCTGTTTATTTTACCTGTCTTTAAGAAAAATAAGGATTGTATGTGGTTTCTGGCCTGGAATTTCTGGCCTGGTCCCCTGGCCTGGACCTGGAGACTTGCAGTCCCGCATAAACACAGAGACGCTTATATTAATTTTATTCTGATTGGCCTATGGCCCAGGCATATAATTTGCTAACTCTTAATTCATAAGCTTGCCCATGATTATCTCATTTAGTCATGCAGCATGGTATCTTTTCTCAGAGCAGCATAGTTCTCCTGTGCATCTCATGACCATCTCATTGTGGTGTCTCTGTCTTCTCAGTGGCATCTCTGCTCTGTTTTTCATATTCCTGGAGTTTTCTTAATCTGGGAGCCCTGCCAACACTTCCTGTCTACTTTTGGCCAATCAGCCTTTTTTTTTATTAAACTAGTGGGAAGGACAATTTTTTACAATGTAACAACATAATCTCCTTACAAACAAGTAACAGACAACCCTATTACACATGATTTTTTTCTTGTAATCAATTTCTATAACCTAAGCTAACAAATAGTCTTAGATATCTTTTGTCCAGACATGTGTCTTTTTATACTATGGTAATAATTTCTGTAGACATCAAACATGTTGAAAGCAATTTTAAACAACAAATATGCACCATAATTGTTGGATTAAAAATTGGCATAGAAGTGAAGGATCATTAATGGTCAATTCATGTCAGTAAGTTCCAATCTCTTGTAAAAAGACAATTGAATGTTTTTGGAAAATAGACCTAATTGCTCCTCTATGTGATCTTTCCTGTATTATTCAAAACAAAGAGATTAAATCCATAAGAATACATGATTGTAGAGAAAGACACACTCATCAAGATATAAAGATTCACAAGAAAGCACTCAGACAGGCATAGATAAGGACTCATACAACAGACAGATGGGGAATAATGAAAGACACATGGGAAGAAAACTGGAAAATTTAAATCTAGGCTTACACTTGGTGAAATTCCTCTGAAGGGAAGTGGTTTAAATTTCTAGTCTTTAATGTAATGCTGATGTATTACTAGTGACTTAGTTTATCACTAATGTGTTCAAACTGATGCAGTTACTCAAATCAAAATCAGACTTTTCATAGCATAGCCTCAACAGTATCCTCAGGAAAGTGACCTGATAGCATTACACATTAGCCTGTATTAAAATAAAATGTTTTATAAAAATATAAGAGCATTCATTGTCTGTGTTAACTATAGTTTATGAAGCCAGTAAAAGTGTGTGTGTGTGTGTGTGTGTGTGTGTGTGTATATATATATATATATATATATATATATATATATATGAGATTAACTCTCTACCAGATGGAGAGTTGGTAAAAAAAATCTTTTCCTATTCTGTAGCCTGCTATTTTGTCTTATTGATAGTGTTCTTAGAATTACAAAACCTTTCAGTTTCATGAGGTCCTATTTATTAATTGTTGATCTTGGTGCCTGTGCTATAGATACTCTGTTCAGGAAGTTTTTCTCCATGCCAATTCATTTAAGAATATTTCACACTTTTTGTTCTATTAGATTTAGCGTAATTTGAGGTTAATGTGAGTTTAATTTGAGGATTTTGATGCACTTGGACTTCAACTTTGCGCACGGTAATAAATACAGATCTATTTGTATTCTTCGGTATGCAAACATCCACTTTGAACAACACCGTTTATCAAAGACATTGTGATTTTTCAGTTTTGGATTTTGTGTGTTTTTGGTTTCTTTATCAAAATTCAGGTCTTTATATGTATGTGTATTTATGAATGAGTCTTCAATTTAATTTTATTAATCAACTTTTTGGTATAGGACAGTTATTGTAATAGAAACATGGGCACCAACACAGACATAAAATCTTTGACCTACTAATATCTGCACTAACTGCAAGATGTGCTGAGCCAATGATGGCATGGAATTCAGAGGTATGATCAAATCAGTTTCTGATTTAACTTCAAACCCATGCCACAAGAAGGAGCCCATATCCTACTCTTCATGGATAGACAGGAACCAGAGAGTGAATAGCCCAGAGACCTATAGTAGAACTAGGGTAGAAAAAAAGACTATTAGCAACAAAATAATAAATTTATTTCTAATGATATTCTGCTATACATATATATCAGTAACTTTTATTTTTATCATAGTGGTTTCCTTTGACAGCAGGCAGGAATAGATGCAGAGATCCACAGTCAAACTTGTGAAGATAATGTCTTATTTTACAGGTATCTCTTGAGTCTCTATCATTGGAACTTGGGGAAACTCTTAGAAGATGGAAAATAAAGATTGTAGGAGTCAGAGGAGATGGAGAACACCACGGAGAACATGGCCCACTGTGTCAACTAAGCAAAGCATATGTAGATCAAAGAGACTAAAGTAGCAAACATGGGAACTGCATGGGTCTGCACCAGGTCCACCAGATATGCTGTGGCGGTCAGCTTGATAATTTTGCAGAAGCAGATGTGTATCTGACTGTTCGGCCTGCTCTTGGCACTTTTCGTCCTCTTGGGTTTTCTTGTCCAGCTTGTTCTATCATATTTTGTTTTGTCATGTTTGGTTGTTGTCTTTTAGAGTCCTGCTCTGTTAACAAAGGGATAAGTAAAAGAATGTATCTGAGGGAAAGAAGATGTTTGGTGCCCTGGGATGAGTGCGAGGAGGAAAACATTGGGTCAAAATTTAACTTATGAAAGAAAAAATTTTTTTCAAGATATCTTTCTTTCAAGAAATAAAGAATCCTTGGATCCCATTCCCCCTAGAGGAACACCTGACTTAGTTTTGAGGTTGTGGGGAGAAAACTGGATTTGCCAGGAGTGGAGGTTCAACTAAGTAATATTGGGATGGTGGGACCTTGGGACTGCCTGGGGGAATGGGGAGATGTGGAGAAGAGAGAATGACCTGAGGTGGTGGGATGGGGAAGGGACCTTGAATAAGCATATACAAGGATAGAAAATGTGACTTCTTTATTCATAATAAAAAAAAGAAATAAAAAATCACAATAAAGTCTGAACCACAAAGCTCTGTCAGCATTCTCTTATTATAAACAAGATACTTTTCTGGATTGAACTCTCTGAAACAATGTTCTTAATATTTTTTGCAGTGTTTCTCTTGAAAATCTAATATGTTTGTTTTATTGACCACAATAATTCAAATATATTCTTCAGTTGAAATGTATCCTGAGGCTGGGGAGTTGGCTACATGGGTACAGTGGTTTTTTTTGTATACTTTTGAGCACCCAAGTTTGGTTTCTCATCACTTTATAAATGCTTGGTGGAGAAGTGTTCCCACTATAATCACAGGTATTGGGCTCAAGAGGCAGAGGCAGAGGCAGAAGATTTAGAGAACAAGCTGACCTGCCATGGTATCTGAATCAGTGAACTATGAGTTCAAATGAATACAAATGATTAACACACACACACACATGCGTGTGCACACATACCTGCATACACCTGCATATTCACACATGAGACCATAGAAATATACAAGAATAATATAACACATACACTCATGTACCGTATACATATACAGCATTAATAAATTGTATTAACTAACATATCTCTGTAAACCAATCATTCTGGAAGCCAATGCAGATGATTAAAAGTTTTGACTGAAGCTGAATTTCATAGCAAAGCCTTGCCTCAATATGAAAACAAACAAATACAATTGCACAATAGCTTTAAAATGCTTTTAGAAAACCACCATTAAATCATTGTATTAAATGATTGTTATTATTAAATGTTAAATATTAAAGAGAGAAAACTTATTTTCAATTGGTTGTTACGATCAGCTAAGTCTGTATTTATATAGTTGATGGAGAAACAAACTTGTAATTTTAAATTCTTAATGTTTATTCACAGCATTTAAAGATAAATTATACATCTTTATTATTTTGCTGTCTTTACTCTGATTTTACTAACTGAATATGTATGATTGTAAACATGGTTTATGCATTCAAGTGACTGTCAAAGGTTACACTCTTCTAGCCACAAAACTCAACCTGAGAAAGAGACCATAACTTTTACTTTGTATTCCAGTGAAGAGAAACACAAGCGCTAATTTTTCAGTACGAAAGTGTAAATGTGGTTAACGCACAGAAAATGTATTAATCTTACTGAAAAATAAATCCCAAACATACCCTATAAAGGTAAATTGTCTTGGTAGAACAAGAACAGGTCTTGTCATTTATCTGTGATTTTTGCTAGATTTACCTGCTATTTTGATGAAATATAAGGCACTATAGTCAGTTCTTTGAGGTATTAGAATCACAGAATGAGCTGAAGTATATGGAAATGCATATCTGAATTATTAAAGGTGCAGTAATGGGTTTTATGATTTGCCAAATTTATTTCTGCTTTTAGTCACACTGATTGATTTTTGGTCACCATCCTATAGGCCAATAATAATTGTTAGATGTTTAAGACATAGCTTGAAGTAGCTTTTTTGTCTTTCTTAAAGTGAAGATTTATGACGGTTTCCACATATTTTTAAGTGTTTTGCATATTTCTTTTGCTCAGCTCAGTTCTGTAGAAAACCAATTTCTTGTAAAAATTGTTCTTCACAAATACATGGAACATGGACCAGAATATAAATTAGCTTAGAGAGTGAAGGAAAGTTTACAAAAGAGACATTTGTTTCTACCCTTGAGATGATGTTTAATATACTTCACAATTTTTTACTGTATAATAAATGTTCTTAGAATAGTTACAATTAATCAGGTTTGGATTTTTAAAAGATGACTATACAGGCCACAAACTAGGTGATGATGTAACAGTGTGATAAAGCAAGTTTTCTTTTGGGTAAATTATTTTTCATTCTATCTTTTTTCATTGTTATAGAAAATAGAACAAATATAGAAACTAAGAGATTATATTCATCAATACTTAGAAAATTCACTCAACTTGATTATATGTGTCAATACAAGTCATGGAGGGCAACATTCCAAGCTGAAATCTTCTGATGTATGTTGACAAAAGATGGTAAATGGATCAAGGAGTCATCTGCATTGGGAGGAAAGATTATGAGCCCCATGATCTACCTAATGAGAACACAGTGTCCCTAATTCAATCACTCTAATTGACAGTTTTCACAGAAAGCAGCTAACAAATTGATAGACCAGTCAGTAGATAATCTCACTTGGAGAACAGCTTAACATGTATCAATCTAAAACAAAGTTATGAAGTAAAATCTACCATATAAATTAACAAGTACAAGGAGCAGGAAACAAATCTCCTCTGCAGTGGTTATGAGGCTTGTATTACCTTCATAAAAAAATCTGAAAGATATGTGAAAGGAAAACAACAGACCAACAATGTACAGAAACATGTATGAGAAAACATTTAATAAACATGGGTAAATTAGATACGAACAGATATAAGATGGATACTTTATAACTAAACATAATATAATAGAAAAATTTGAGGTTGGTTTAACATTATTTTTAAAAAATTCTGTAAGCACTATACGTACAGGTAAATAGAGAAACTGGCCATAATGTAAGTACATGTAGAAAAAATTCATAAATTTTGGAATATATCTTATAAAAAAGTATAGTGATTAGTACTTGTATTTTCTCACATAAAAACACAAAATAATGTAAATAGATTGAAGTAAAAAAATAAAAATAAAAATAATGTGAGAACCTGGAAACAACCTAAATGCCCCTCAACTGAAGAGGGGATTAACAAACTGTGTTACATCTACACAATGGAGTACTACTCAGCAGCAAAAAAAAATGGTATCCTAAAATTTTTAGGCAAATGGATGGATGTGGTGACTATCCTCCTGAGTAAAGTATCACAACCCAGAAAATAAGCAGGGGATGTACTCACTCATTAGTGGCATCTAAACAAAAAAGCAAAAAGCAAAGCATGTCTAAACTGCAATCCACAACTACTGAACAGCTTGGTTTCTGAAACACCTTGGACCAGCACCTTGGAGCCCATTCCCTCCACATGAACACCTGACCCAGTCTTAATGTTGGGGTGAGGAAAGCAGATCTGCCTTAAGTGGATGCTAAATTAAGCCACCTTGGGACCTCCTGCCCTTGCTAGAAAGGAGATAAAGTGATGGGGAGATAAGAGAGTGACTGGGAGGGGTGGGAGGGAGAAGGGAGATTGAGCAAGGGGATACATAGATAAAAAATATGACTTTATTCATAATAACAAAAAATATATGTATGTAAAATATTATATATGTAAAATAATGTATGTAAAATAATAATAAAATGAATTATGATATTAATGCAAACAAAAACCTCAAATAGTACTTGATTGATACAAAAACCTCAAATAGTACTTTATTCATAATAACAAAAAATAATAATATGTATGTAAAATATTACGTATGTAAAATAATAATAAAATGAATTATGATATTAATGAAAACTAAAACCTCAAATAGTACTTGATTGGTGAGTACTTTTAAAACAACATGAAATTTTCAAATTGAACCACACATAAAAGCTATCAAATAATAAAATTGCTCCCCTCAGCATTTAGGAAACTCTGGGGAAGAGGAGACAGAAAGAATGTAATGGCAGAGGGCATGGAGGACACCAGGAAATCAAGGCCTTATAAATCAATATTATCAAACCCCATAAAAACTCATAGAAATAGAGACAACATAAATAGGGCCTATACAAGCCTGTGCCAGGACTTTTTCCATTTATATTATTGCTTCTGTTTGAGTGCTTTTAATGGAATTCCTGAGTATGTGAATGAATAGGTCTTTGATTTCTTGTACTTTCTCTTGGATTCTTTTACTTCCGTTTGTTTATTTTTATCCAATAATGATGTGTCAGTTTTTATTATTTTTTATTATGAAAAAGTCATATTATTTATCCATGTATATCCTTGTTCAAGCTTCCTTCCCCCTCCCACCCCTTCCAGTCACTCTCTCTTCTCCATATCTCTTTATCTCCTCCCCAGCAAAGGCAGGAGGTTCCAATGTCCCAATATGGCTTAGTTCAGCATCCACTCCTGGCAGATCCAGTTTCCTCACCTCAACATCAAGACTGGGTCAGGTGTTCCTCTGGAGGGAGTGGGCCTCTCACTCTCCAGTATGTAAGAACATAAGTTTCTCCAGAGGATGTAGCAGCAAAGGTCCATGTAGAAAGCATATAAACATTCCTGGGTATCATAGTCTTTATCTTAAATTTTATATGCCCCTGGACTGTCATAAACATATTTTTAGTCCTTATGATTTACTCATGTGGCGGCATTTTTTCTAGTAGAACAAATTAATCTAAGACCTGGAAGAATACAGAATGGACAATTAACAGAAGATTGCATTTGGCCCGTTGCTTTAGAAAGTATATTCACAAATTTTTACTATCATGGAAATATCTTGACAATTCTCAATTACTATAAATCTCTATTTTCTCCATCAGCTGTTTTGACTAAAAATTTTACATAAGAGCCATATTGTAGTTTAGGGAGGGAGAATTCACTTCGTCTATCAATATCAAGGCACAAGTATTTCTCACAATATATAGAAATGAACAAAACCAAAAGATTCAAATAAGAAAAATTCTAACAAGTCTTAAAATTTTACTAAAACAAATTTACAGATTAAACAGAAATAAACAAATGTTGATATATGGTGGTTAATAAAGACTTATTATAATCATGCAACATTTCAAAGTTAAAGCAATTATTGACAAATTTCAACTAAGGTACGAAATTTTTTTTTGATATAGATGAAATGGCCTATAACTCAAGAAAAAATTTGCAGAGGGAAAAATATTTAAGAAAAGACAAATGATGTGACTAAAGAGAAATCCAACTTTGGTGATAAAAAATAAGTGAGGAAGTAAGTAAGTTAAGGGGGCTGAGAATAATAGAGCAGACCTGTAAATCTAGGAATTAGTAGGCTGGGGTAGGAGGATCACAATCAGATAACAGCTAGGACTCTTCCCTAAGAATACAACATATAAGATAGAGCGTGAACAAGCACATACACAAAACCCTCAATGAGATAGGACAGTTGAGTCATGTCATTTGATCTTTACCTTTAAAACATATTTCATTTCATCGACCAGCCTATAAACATTCATTAATATTCATGTTGTTGTAAGTGTCAACTAATACTGCTTTTTACAAAAAAAAACCACTTTATTATAAATCAATACAGATATTTTGTGTTATCTTGGTATTATGTGCTAATGAGCCTAATGCGAATGGAAAATATCCTAATTTGATAATTAATTTAAAATGTCTAATAAGTTCAACATCATTGCTTAGGTTTGGAGGCCTCAATATACTTGAAACAATTATATTAGCCTGTAGCTAAGGCAAAATATACAATGCAACCCCTATTTTATGATAAATTCTTAATGACCCATATTCTTCATTGCATATTATAAGTGTAAAAATGGCTATATGACACTTCTTCACACCATCATAAGAAACTAGAACTGCCTAAGTTAGACTGACTCAGGGAAGTTTTTAAACTGTCAATACAATACATATGTAAACAGTTAAATCAGCCAAGCCATTGTACTGATTGATACTAATAAAGTGTAACAGAAATAAAAGTGTCCGAGACCTCAAAAAATAACAAAAGATATTTCAGCATAGCCTGAAAAAGTGTATTTTTCAAGAAATCACTTGATGAAGGTAAAGATTACTGAGTGGGAGCGAATATTAAGGGAGAAGCATGGGAAACATTCAAATTACAAATGATGAACATTTTATGTGTGCAAAAATGAATATGTTTTCAAAGAAAATTAGAATCCTTTTAGAGATTTGAAGTAGAAAAATGGTTAGTGTTTAATTTAATATGTCAGGTTCAATCTTACTAATATTTGAAGAAAGATTTTAATGAATACAATGACAATAGATCTACTATTCAAAACCATGCATCTGAGAACTTTAACAAAGAGAACAGCAAAGTTTTGGAAATAGCAGATGTTGTTCTAGAAAAACATTCATAAAATTCAATGGATATTATTTTGATAGAATCACTAGATTCTGTTAGGGAGTCTTGAGAAAACACACATTAGTCACTAATTTGCAGAAACAAGAAGCATTTTGGTTAGTTATTATAGTTACAAACAAAGAAAGAAAGGCTGACCATTAATCATTTTGTTTTAACCTTTAATTAAGAGACAAGAAAAATAATCCATACTGAAGTACTCAATAGGTGGTAAGGTGCCCAGGCTTGGCAATCAAAGAGACCAGAGGTTCATACTATGAAAAAACATAAACCGTATACAATAATGAGATATACTGTTAATCACAGAAAGTGTTCTATAATTTGAGATGAGAAAAACATAATAAGAATTTGAGAAAATGAGTAATGCCAAGATACCAGAAGAGTACATTGTAACATTCTTTACATTTCTTATTTATATAAGAACTTCATATCATATATTTTCAGTCTCAGATATATATATATATGTATATATATATAAGATAGATGTATCTTCAGAGAGATGAGAGGGAAAAAGAAGAATCTTATATATGGTGGGTATAGTTACAGGTGAGATGAAGAGGAGACAGCATATTCATGAGTGCAAGATGAGTGTGAGATGGCAATAACTAAATACTATATGCTGTTCATCCTACTAGCCATTCTTTCTAATTATGATACTATATACTATCTCCCTGACATCAAGAGACACTATTTTAAATGACATTAAAATGTCCAAACCTCTGGAAATATTTATGATCCATAGCTACATGTCTGGTATTTTCATGCTGGCTTTCAAGGAGAAAAATAAAATTTCTTGGCCAAATCTAGTGGCTATACATGGCTCAACTTACATTCATTATTCTGTTGTCATTTCTTCCCACTGTTTTCTTACCTTTTATCTCCATTATTGCTGATAAATGTTCATTAATCCAAAGCCTAGACATATATCCTTTACTCTTGCTCCTTTCGATACCTTTTCCAATAGCATTTTTCTTATCCTCTCCTATTATGAAATTCTAGACCAGCATCCTTAAGAATGCAGCAGAGAATAAGTGTAGAAAAAAAGTGACTATAATTTATCCATCAATGTTTTGCTCTCGTCACTTGTTGCCTTTCAGAGTCAATACTCAAGTCCAAATGAAGGTGAGTATTGTTCTTTCAAGGTCCATAAAAATTGTGTTGGGATTTTGATGGGAAGTGCATTGAATCTGTAGATTGCTTTTGGTAGAATTGTCATTTTTACTATGTTGCTCCTACTTATTCAGGAACATGGGAGATCTTTCCATTTTCTGATATCCTCTTCAATTTCTTTCTTCAGTGATTTAAAGTTTTTGCCAAATAGACCTGTTAATTCTTTGGTTATATTTACTCCATGGTATTTAATACTATTTGCAGCTAGTATAAAGGGTGATGTTTCCCTATTTCTTTTGCAGCCTTTTACCTTCAGTGTATAGGAGGGCTACTGATTTCTTTGTGTTAATCTTGTATCCTGCTACATTGCTGAATGTGTTTATCAGCTGTAGAAGTTCCCTGGTAGAATTTTGTGGGTCACTTATATGTATGCAATCGTGTCAACTGCAAATAGACATAATTTCACTTCTTCTTTTCCAATTTGTATCCCCTTAATCTCCTTTCATTCTCTTATTGCTTTAGCTAAAATTTCGAGAACAATACTTGATAGATAACAAGAGAGATGACATCCTTGTCTAGTTCTAGATTTTAGTGGGATTGCTTTGAGTTTTTCTCCATTAAGTTTGATGTTGGCTGTCAGCTTCTTCTAAATTGCCTTTATTATATTTAGATATTTTTGCTGTATTCCTGATCTCTCCAGGGCTTTTATCATAAAGGAGTTTTGAATTTTCTCAAAGGCTTTTTCAGCATCTAAGGATGTGATCATGTGGTTTTTTATCCCTTCAGTTTGTTTATATGATGGATGACATTTACAGTTTTTCCTATGTTGAATCATCCCTGCATTTCTGGGATGAAGCTTACTTGATTATGGAAGATGATATTTTTTATATATTGCTGTATATGATTTGGCAAAATTTTGTTGAGAATTCTAGCATCAATATTCTTGAGGGAAATGGGTCTGTAATTCTCCTTCTTTGTTGCATCTTTGAGTGGCATGAGTAACTGTGGCCTCAATAAAAGAATTTGACAATATTCCTTCAGTTCTACTGTGTGAAACAGTTTGAAGAGTAATGGTAGTAATTCTTTGAATGTCTGGTAGAATTCTGCACTGAAACCATCTGGACCTGGGCTCTTTTTACTTGGGAGGCTTTTAATGACAGCTTCAATTTCCTTTAGGCTTATAGGTCTGTTTAGGTAATTAATTTGGTCCTCATTTAATTTTGGTAAATGGTACCTGTCCAAAAAGCTGTTCATTTCTTCTAGGTTTTCTATTTTTGTGGAATATAGATTTTCAACATATGACCTGATAATTCTTTGAATTTCCTGGGGGTCTCTTGTTGTATCCCCTTCTCATTTCTGATTTTGTTAATTTAGATATTATCTACTTTTTGGTTAGTTTGGATAAGGTTTTATCTATCTTGTTGAATTTCTCAAAGAACCAACTCTTTGATCTATTGATTTTTTGTATTGTTCTTTTTGTTTCAATTGTATTTATTTCAGCTCTAATTTTGATTATTTCCTGCCATCTACTCCTTCTAGGTGAGTTTGCTTCTAATTGTTCTAAGGTTTTCAGCTGTACTGTTAGATCTCTAGTCAGGTATTTCTCTAGACTTTTCATATAGGCATCTAGTGCTATGAATTTTTCTTTTAAGTCTTCTTTCATTGGGTCCCACAAATTTTAGTACTTTGTAGATTCATTTTAGTTAAATTATGGGAAGAATTTCATTTCTTTCTTAATTTCTTCCTTGACTCAGAGATGGTTCAGTTAAGTGATGTTTAGTTTCCACGAGTAGGTAGATTTTCTGTGATTTTTGATGTTGTTGAACTCCAACTTTAGGCCTTGGGGGTCTGATATGATACAAGGGATTATTTCCATTTTTCTGTATCTATTGATATTTACCTTATGACCAATTATGTGGTCAATTATAGAGAAAGTTTCATGCGGTGCTGAGAAGTATGTATGTTCCTTTACATTTTGGTGAAATCTTCTATAAATATCGATTAAATCCTTATTTCTCTGATGAGTCTCTGTTTGCTTGACCTATCCAGAGGTGAAATTTCGGTATTGAAGGTGTGAGAATTGATGTGGGATTTGAGTTTTAATAGTGTTTCTTTAACATAGATAGGTGTCCTTATATTAGAGGCATAAATATTCAGGATTGAAATCTCCTCTTGACCAATTTTTCCTGAGATGAATAAGTAATGTCCATCTTGGTCCCTTTTAATTGATTTTTGTTTAAAATCTACCTTGTTATATAGTAGAATGGCAACACCAGCTTGTTTCTTATGGCCATTTGATTAGAGGGCTTGTGGGTCTCTTGTTTCCTATGAGCAAGAGGTATGCTCGATCTCTTACTCTGCTCTGGATAGGGGTCTGAATTTTAAATCCCCAGTCCTTCTCTAATAACACAGTTTGCCCTGGAGGCAGGGCTCGGCTGTGCAATGGCCTCTCTTTAGTTGTCACTGGAGGATCCCCTCACTGCCAAAGCCTAGCTCCTGTCAGCTAGGGTTAGGGATCAGACCCTAGGGATTGACCAAGGAACTCTCCGGATGGTTGGTGAATTTTGGGAATGTATACTTGTACCGCCACTTTAGAAATCTATATGGAATTTCCTGAGAAAACTGGGAATGAATCTACCCAATAACTCAGCAATATTACTGTTGGGCAACTACCCAAAGAATACACATTCTTAATCCAAAGGCATCAGCTCAGCTATGTTTATAGCAGCATTATTGACAAAAGTTAGAACCTGGAAACAACCCAGAAGCTTGTCAATTGAAGAATGGATTAAAAAATTGTGGCACATTTACACATTGGAGTACTACTCAGCAAAAAAAAAAAAAAAAAAAAAAAAAAAAAAAAAAAAAAAAAAAAAAAAAAAAAAA
>PVIH01004654.1:0-87529 GCA_004025045.1 Sigmodon hispidus | reverse complement strand
TTCATAATCCCTGAGCAACTAGGTAAAGAGGAGGAACTTAAGAGAGACATCCATGAATCTTCCTGGAAAGGGGACATAAAGAAGAACACCTGTGTGAATTGGAAACCTATATCATAGGGTGGGAGATAAGGAAGGGGAGGTGACAAGCTCAGTTCTTTTCAAAAACACAAACTGATTATCTTGATAAATTCAATATTATAGTAACTTTTAACTACCTGTACAATGGCTATAAAAGGATAAAACAACTGAAGTTAGTAAAATGTTTTTACTTTTTGGTTTTATCCATATAACAATCTTTTATTAGGTATGTTTTTAAAAAGCAAGTTACAGAAGTTTCTCTCTGATTTATTGATTATTCATGGCCAAAAAAACATAGTTATATTCTAGTTATAGCGTGTACAATTTATTTTCTACATTGCCATAGAGCCATACACACATTTTAGTTAAATTTAAAGTATCCATCAGGAATAATAATATAATTTGAGAAATTTTCAGTATGTGTTAAGAAACAGCATATTGCAACTATAGCCATTGTTATATCTACATGATATTTTAAAAGGTAAAAAACATTATAGTTCAATAAATTTCTTATTCAATTATATATTTCGGTAATTGCTGCATGTGCTTTTATATTATGATAACAACAATTGGTTGTTGTTATCTATTACAATTATATTTAGATAAAGTAATAATAATGGTATTAAAATAAAAACAATGTTGAAGATTTTGTCTATTTTGATAATTTTTTCTGATGCAAACATGAGATATACCTGATAATAACCTGTTTTCATTTCTTTACATCATTTTAAGCTAACATCTAACTTTAAGAGCTCATATATACAGCTCTCTATTTTTATCTTAAGGAAATAAATTCTAAAGGCTCGTCTTTTCAAAATGCACAAACTGAAGATTGAATATATTAAAATCGAGAATATAAGATACAAAGCCCATAACAGTTACATTATTTGCATATGTAACTCATGACCTTTGTCTTTAAAAATTGTTATTTTATATATATGATAAATATATATATATATATATATATAACCTGCTGAAAAATATTATTTTCTCAGGTATCAAATGAACAGAGACTTTTGCTTTTAAAGGCAAACTCTGGAGGACATTCAAACAATTCTGTGTCTTAGAACATAGCACTTGGACCAGTTGAAAAAAATTAATCCTAAATTGTAATCACTCCTTTATTTTCTCATTCAAACTTTAGTTTATATGGTTATTGATTTCCTTCAGATATAATCACAATGGGAAACACAAACTAAATAGAAATCCAATGAACTAAAATATATCCATTCTATTTAAGAAACATAAGACTTGAAATTTAATAATTTCAATCAATAAAAGATACATATATGCATTCATTTATATACATATGCCTCAGGCAAAAAACAATTTAAAGGGAGAAAAATAAACTGTCAGAAATGCAAAATAAGATATTAAATGTGTTATTAGAACTTTAAAATGAGTTTTATGTCAACACCATTGAACATACTATTATCAATATATTGCTGAAAAGTGTCACAAATGGTTTAATTGCTTTAACAATATTCATTAAAATATTCAAAACAACAAATACATATTGAACATTACCAGAGATTATAAAAATAGTGCTTAAGTTTAATAAATGTCTTTTGTGTGGTTAATAAAGTAAGTATCTAAGTAATATGGAGTATTGTGGAAACTGTAACTCCAGGATTTTTCATGTTGCTTAGAAATAATGCTGGAGAAGCAATAGCAAATTTTGTGACTGTCAAGGGTAACAGAAGGTGGCTACTGAAAAATTAATATGGATGTCCCCTGTGACTGGAGAGGATGTTCCAAGATGTAAGAAGGGAAATTCAATCAAAATGAGTGTAGTGCTGAAGAATCATTCTAAACAGATGAAGGACACAGTGCAAGTCCAAAGAAGGGTATAAGCAGAGTATTATGAAATCATGCAAATACTAAGTTTTGTGACAGGGGCAAATGTAGCAGCAACCTCTAAATTTGATTGTACTCTGCCAGGAACTGTGTGTGATGATTCACTGGATAACTGAAGAAAGCATCACTTTTCTAATATGCTTACTGCATTTTCTTTTTTACCTCTCCATATGTTTTATAATTCTATAACATTGTATATCATATATGTTATTTATAATGAAGCAAATGCTAATATCTTGAATATATAGGAGCATCATAGTTATAGATGATGGAAGGCCAGGCAAACAGGGAATATATTAATTTGCTATATGTTCTACAGATGGAAAAAGCAGGAGACCAGAAAGCTCTGGATAGGGGGAGTCTTAAGGCAGACTGGAAGGGATTGGGAGGAGGGGAGGAGGGGGATACATGATATGTTGTAGAAGGTTTCCCGGCCCATTTGGGCTGGAGGTTTATACCTGGCCTATGACAGCTTTTGTCCCCCAATGAAATGAATCAGACAATTATATTAACTTCATTCTGTTTGGCCCATGTCTCATGCACATTACTAGCTAGCTCTTTCTTCTTAATTCAACACATTTCTTGTAATCTACTAATCTACCCACCACGTGTCCCAGCCCATGGCTCACCTGTATTTCTTACATGTCTGTTCTTCTCAAGGGTTGGATGGAGACTGGCTAACTCTATCCTCCTTCTACCTGTCCCTCTTTTGATTCTCCACCCGTTTCTACAGTGCTCCACATGGGCCAAAACAGTCCTTTATTTACAGCATACAGAGAACATTCCACCACAATGATATAAAAAGACCTTTTTTAAAATAAAAAGAAACCTCTGCAGAAGTAATAATAAGGTTAAAAAATTGACATTATGAACAATTGGCGACTTGTATTCTAAAACATTCAATTCACAAAATAATATGATAATATAATTCTACTTAAGTGATTAGAAAACTAGCACATTTTGACTGCATATTAGAGCTATATTCCAAGCAACATGCTTCAATAACTTACATAATCCCCATTGCAAAACTAGATTGCCATAATTTTTATTTTAGTCATGAAGTTACAGTTAGGATTAAAGGACTGTAGAGAAGAATCAGCAACTCTTTCTCTTACAGAGAATCCACCTTCAGTTCCCAGAATCTACTTAGCAACCTTCAATACATGTTTCACAGAGATCAATTGCCTCTTGTCTCATACATAACACACACACACACACACACACACACACACACACACACACACACACACACACAGGCAAATAAAAGGTAAGGAAATAAAATTAGACTAACATGAGTAATAATTTCAAAAGGTACATAGGTCAAAAGAAAAAAATCTAACATTAATAAGGTTGATAAGACTGCTGAGTAAATCTATTTACCATTTATGCCCTTTAAGTGGTACAATAAAGTTATTTCTCAAGTCAGATAGGGCTAAGGCTCTAAAGATAACACCCTTCACATTTAGTCAGAGAAGAAAGTTAATGCTATTCAGAGAACTAAAATCACAGTCCCCAATATATTTGGCTTTGTTTGAGTCTCAAGGAGGACTGCTGGACATATATTCCATTCCAGTGGAACACTCAAACTAGATCACACACAAGAGAAGCTAAACAAGGTAGTTCTTTTGTAAAAACAAAAAATGGTTTGTGGTTTCTTTTACAAGAATTTAGGAAACATCCCACAATATTGATTGAGGTGAATGTATAGATCTGCAGAATGCCACAATATTAGCATACACGCTATGAAGACACAGTAAAAAATTACCATTGTATCTTAGAGGCAATAAGCAGTGCTGATAAATAATGACAAATACTGTACCCACAAGCTCATGAAAGCATGCAAATGCTTACACATACATGCATATGAACACACACACATATTTCAATCATTATGAACTTGAAAACAGACTTTGATGAAGCCTGCATTTCACTTAGTCATAGGTTTATTTCAGAGGATGAAGATTCCTGGGGACAAAAAAAGAAACCAAAAAAACAACAACAAAAAAACCTTATTATCATTTTTATTTCACAGGTATTAAAAGCAAAATTTAATTTAATTTTTTAATAATATGTGAATATATTGCATTCTAGGAGAAATAATAGCAATGATTTTCATGCTTACACTCCTTTACCAGCAATTTGTTAATGTTTGTTAGTTACAATATCATCCATTTTTTTTCTAGACAAGTTAACAAGTTTTACCTTTTATAAATATTATTTTACATGGTTAATAAATAAATAATTAGAAAACTGCTAAATTCACCTCTGTTGGCATCTATTGGTGAAGTATCACTAAAAGAATAATTTATTTATAAATAAAATAATTCACATTTCTAACAAATGATTAACTTTAAAATTTGATATGTACTGTACCATGAATATGATTGGGAGATTAACAAAATAAACATGCTAAACTGTGTGATATTTTGTGCATACTGTAACAAATAAATCTTGCCTGAAAATCAGAGGGCATAACCAGTCACAAAGTTAGCCATAGTGGCCAGGCAGTGGTGTCACACATCTTTCATCCTAGCACTGGAGAGGCAGAGGTAGATGGATCTCTGTGAGTTAAAGGCCACCCTGACCTACATCAGAGTAATCCAATCTAACAGAGAAAGAGATCCCATACACGGTGGCACACACATTTAATCTCAACACTTGGGATCTCATACCTGTAATCCCAGCAGTAGGAAGAATGAGACAAGAAGTGATATGGCTGTGCAGAGAAAGGAATATATAACACAGGAGGAGACAGGATCTCAGAAGCATTTAGTCTTAGAATTTCTGGAGACAGAATCTTTCTCTTTAGGCCGAGGAGTTGGCTGGGTGAGAAGTGGCTATGGTTTGTTTCTGTGTCTATCTTTCATCATTTATCCCTATCTGGGTCTATGTGTTCTTGTTATGATTATTATTACTATTATTGTTATTGTTGTTGTTATTATTATTATTATTATTATCTTTTGGAAGCCAAAGAGCAGCATTTTCTTTAAGGGTCTGCCACAGCAAGTTTAATTATACTCCAGTAAGTAAATGAGCAGCATAACTGGGTGGTTTTGTAAATGGGAAAATCATAAGAGTGGGCATGATTCTGAGAGGTCTGATAACTGAGTTTGATGGGGTGCATGATGTAAAAACACTGAATAATAAATATATACATATATATATATATATATAATAGAATTTCAATTTTCTTTTAATTCATCATCCATAGAATGATAGTAAATCCTGTGCTGGCAGGGGCTTTATTGTGCATGCCTTCTTGCTAGCCAGTGCCCTCCTCAGTCTCCAGGCAGACAATGTGTGTCAGGGGTAGAGATGGAAACTCTAGAGGGGTCCAGAGCTAGGGTGATCATGAGCCCAAGATCAGGAAGAGCAAGAAGTAAAAGGCATACATCTGTCACTGCAGCCAGGGTGCTACTTGCTAACTGCCATAATCCTTAGGTGCTGGCTTTGGGTTTTTATTATAAGGCCAATTAGAATTTCATGCAACATCAAATGGTCAATTTTAGTGTATTTCTAAATTTTAACTGTATCAAAAATTAGATATTAATAATATTTTTATATCTCATTGTAGATAGACATTATTTGGATGAGACACATTAAGCTGCAATTTGACAAAAATACATTTTTCATTTATTTTTCTCAAATTATTTGTGAACACAAAAGCTTACCTTTTATGTAATAAGTAAAGAAAGACAAATGAATAAAAGCCATTATTTATCCTAGTGATAAAATGAACTTTAAATGGATATATTCTCTTACCTAATTTTCCCATCAAATAAAAAGAGATGCATGCACTGGCAGTGTGAAAATTTGAAGCCAAATTGATAATACACTGCATAGATGCCCTATTATGTTACTGATCTGAATTTGTATTTTTCTCTTCTTTAGTGCATACTAGCAAACACTCCGCCATTCTCTCACCATCTGACTAAAGTTTTCTAGATCAAGCAGCTGTAAAAGGAGATGTGACTGACAGGTATTTATACTTTGTCTCAACCTTCAGCTTATGAGCTGAAGTTTAAAAGATTGCTATGGCATAATATAGGTCTGTATGTTTGTTTATTTTTTGAGATGTGATCTCAATACATAGCCCAAGATGGCCTTAACTAACTTTAGCCTCAGCTTCCTGAGTATTGCAGTTATAAATGTGTGTTGCACTCAGTAAAACAAAATTGCATTTGCAAGACAAATGTATCACATTTTATACACAGTTGTTTTCTAAAATGCTAGCTATAGTGGTATTTCAAGATAAAATATTTGATGCTATTTCAGAAATATATTTTTATTGGAAAGCATGAGACATGGTTAGCATTTTATAGGTGATCAGAGGGTGAAGAAAGTTAAATAGAAATTCTCAGAGTGAAAAAAGTCTAACAATTAGAAAAAAATCAATTTTAAATATTTGCATATATCTTTAAAAGATTTGTTTTAATTATAATGTATTTGTCATTAGCTAGCATTTAATATACAAAATTTAAATATAGGCATGTTAAGTTAGAACAACACATTCTCTTTGTAAAAGTTAAAATAATTTAAACTTATAAATCAAGCTTCCCAAATAAGATTTAGGGTCAATTTTATTAAAAAGAAAAAGTGTGATTTCTTTTTATGTAAGTTATTTCATCTAAACCTCAAGGGGTCAATATGCCATCATTACAATATAATAATGAAATGTGTGATTTGTGGGTTTATAAAATTCATAATGTGGGTTTATAAAATTCATAGCATACCTGATTTTCAAGTTCTTAATTTTATAAGTTGTAACTATTGAATGGAATAGTTTTAAAAATTTAAATATATTATCCTTCTAAAACTATCTAGCAGAAAAGAACAGCAGGGAACTTAAAAGTTGGTGTTATTGATGGCCTAGCTTCACCAATTCATGTCATTGCAGCTAGAAATTTCAACAGACGCTGTTTATAGAACAGGTACATTTTATGTTAAGCCAACACAGAATAACTAGATAGGAATTCACATTTCTTGTGAAGTCACACCTCTGAGTCCCTGATGTTTTAGAACAAACTTCACCCTCTTAGTGGACTAACCGTTATCTTCATCAAGGCAGCTATGACTACTTAATAAAAGACCTTCAGCACAGGACATGTTGATTGTTGGCATTTTCTCCTTGAAGAATAAGGTTTCAATGTAACCTCATCTGAGGTTACAGTACCTCCCTCCTCGGCCTCACAAGCTGTTATATGTTTTCTGATCTAATTTTATATAAGGTCATGGTCTTGGGTTTTATATATATATATATATATACATATATATATATATATATATGGTAGAAGGTTCAATAAAGTGGCAGTTGTCACATGCTTTAGAGAGAGCCTTCATCCATTCTGCTGGTGAGAATTTTAGGTAGTGTAACTCTTCTGATTACCTTCATTCTTAATGCAACCACTCATTAATGTTCTGTAGGTTACCCCAATAAGGTTCCCCAAGCTAGACATTTGTGGATCATACTTTGTTTTTTATTTCACTGTTGCGCATGTAGAAGGGGTAGTTGTTTAATTGTATTTTGCATGAAGAAGACTTCAGACAAACCTTGGATTATTGAATGTAATGGTAAGGTGACTGTCTTGTTGGATGCACTTATCACTGTGAACATTATTTGAAGTATTTAATTTGTAGCTAAATGTATAGAATTCACATGATCTAAATATTTTAGTTATGTAGAATGACTTATGATAATTGCTATACCCCCATGAAGGTACACAGTACCCTTAGATGAGCTGTAGGATAATACTGTGGCAGGAGGACGGGCAGTGCTGAATTACACATTTTGGACAGTGAGTATATTTAGAAAGCTCCCAGAGAACATACATTATAAGATGCTACTCATCATTTAACTCATTCATTCATTTTAGACCTAATGCATATTTCCCCCCCAAAAAAACACACATAAAATGATTAAGAAATGAATTTACAACCATAGCATTCATAACATACATGTGGAGAATCAAAGGGAAATATTTTTAAGAAGAAATGCAAGAGCGGAATTGGTATTAAAGATTTAGTTTATATCCAACCTATGGTATAAACGCGTTTCTTGGGTTTTAGCTCAGGTATGAAGAAATGTATGCTTATTTGTGTGAATCAAAGCCTTATCTTTATGAGTGACACTAGCACCTGATCACATCTTTCTTATGTCAAAATACTAGCACCTGATCACATTTTTCTTATGTCAAAAGAAACTGAACTGTCATAAAGCTCCTAAGAATCTTTCAGAATTACATAAAAGAAAAATATAAATTATGTAAAATCATAACATAGCAAACAGAGTCTTATGTAACTGGTCAGGCATTAGTGTTTGAGGATCTTCATCTAAGATTTGATGAGAAATTCGTAGAACATTTGTTAGAGAATATATCTACTCACAGCAAAATTTGTTTATCCAAGTGTATTCACTAAATGGGAAATGTGATCTGTTACTTCATTTTTGGTGTTAACTCAAAATTGAATAGCCAGACATGGTGACATGCAGTTGCAAACCAAGCAACTGAATAACAGAGATGAGTAGGTTTCTGGGACTCACTGACCAGGCAGCCTAGCTTTAATGTTGCGTTTGAAGCCAACATGTGACACTCCCAATAAATAAGATGATGGCACTTAGGCAATTACATCAGAGGTTGACCTGAGACCTCTACATGAAGAGGCACAGCACACAAACACATGCACAAACAAAATTACCAGATGAATTATGACTGAACTATTACCATAAATATATTAGAGTTACAGTAAAATAAATGTACATATTATATTCTAAATCTTATTTAGTATATCAGCAATATTAAGATTGATATGAATTTTGTAATTCAACATAGCTTCTACTAGTAAAGTTAAACATTTCCATCTAAGAGCCATGAGAGCAAGAGAGAATGGAATAATACCAGAATCTAGGATGCTGAGAGAAGATTCCAAAGTCCAAGGTCAGCTTGGACTCTATTGTGAGATACTGTCTCTAAAAGTAAATATAAAAATATTTACAAGTGTCTTCATGATGAATAGGAGTACTTTGCACTGTGGCAACAAAGCTCAAAACTATTATCCCCTTGTACAAATATCTATAATTGCTCAAATGTCAACTAGTATATTATCTTTATAGGCTTTATATCAAAAAGTTTCAGTTAATTTTCTTTTCTATTCTTCTTTTCTATTCTTTGCAGCTGTTATATTGTATATTTTCCTAAAACATTATTCTGCAAGCTTATTCATAAAACTCCATTTATTCAAGAGCAATCTAAATAAAAACAATATAAAAAGGACTCCCAAGTGCATTCAATAGCAATGTAGATTATTTACTGCATCATAAACTTTGCAAGGTTTATCTCCTAAAAATATCCATTTGCCACGGGGTATATTTTAGTGTTGTTCTGTGGACAATTTGCACCAGGCTAATGTGGAAAAAACAGTTAAAGCTCTACCTTGCTTTTGCAAACACAGATGTGAGATTGTATCTATGAAGCATATATCTGTCAAATAACATGTACCTAGAATATATAAAGAACTCAACAACTTGCTAATAGGATCATTCACAAGCCAATGAAACATCAAAGTGTCTTTGATGAGACACTTCATAAAATAAGAAATACAAATGGTAAATAAGCCAGGAGAAATATGTGCAACACCATTAGCCTTTAGGGAAAGCAAGTTAATATTATAGCTAGATATTAATATACCTCCATAAAATTAAAGTGAAATATCAACAACAGCAAATATTACAAAATAATGCACAGAAGAACAGAAATTTTTATAGATTTTAAGTGAATAACACTGGAAAACTAATATCAGAAAACTTCTTTTGTCACAGAATAAAGGCAGCATATAAAGTGCTTGCCACACAACATAAGAACTAGTATTTGAATTCACAGAATTATGTAACAAAAACCAGGAGGGCAGCAGCCACTGTGTTCGCATCCCTCAGGAGGCAGAATCAGCAGATATAGGCAACAAGCAGATAAGCTTCACAGACAGGCTAGTGAACTCAAAGCTACTTCACTTTCAAACTAAGGTTTTGTATTGTGTAAACTAACTGAAGCTCATTGAGATGATTCTGACAGTGCCTCACATACCAATAATTATGCTACAGAGATAGAAATAACCATCTGATAAATATTTAAATGATTATGTAAATTACTAGTTAAATATATGGAGGTCCTACTGAGCTATGGCTAAAGGCCCACAATGATAATTAGTTTGTCTTTGTGTGATATATTTTCTAAGCATGATCAAAGGCCAGTTAGCCTTTTATTCTTGTAAGGCTCTGAATATTATACATGCAATTTTTGGAGGAAACCTCTTAAGTCTAGAAAAAAGATCTCAGGAAAACACCAAAAATCCTGTCATAGGTAGCAAAAACAATAACTAGAATATTAAAGACACAATACACTGACTTTCACACTATCTATATGAGGACCAAAACATTTTTTCTAAGCTTTGATCCATTTATAATAGCAAAGGCTGTAAATTCTAAGAAAAAATAAACTCTGAATTACTAAAATTAAATTAATAAAAATTTTATTCTTTTTATACATCATGTAACTGATAACTGATCTTTGCTTTTAACAATAACTGTCAAACAAATTAGTAGGAAACTCCATCACAACCCACTCACTCTTATATAACATAAAGAAGAGTCAACATGATATTACAAATTACTGGAAAGGTAATACATCAGATAACTCAAAATACTATATGAGCTTAAAAAACTATAAACTCCTAGCTCTAACCCTAATCCTAACCCTAACCCCAACCCTAACCCTATCTTCTGCATCTTGATGGGTAAAAGTCATACTTATATATTTATAGTTTACACGGAACACAAAATAACAATCATATTATCTGTGGTTCAGATAGAAGACAATGAGAGATAGATTTACTTATTCAGCACGTCGACTGTGGAACTATCTATGAAGTAATGGCAAAAATGACCGGAAAATTGAGGAGTGAGTGCCAATAAATGAGAGTAAATTGTAGTGTTTCATGGTATACAGACTATGAAGACTACCAGGAATAATGTAAACAACTTCTTATTAATATAAATATGAATAATAATAATTAATCACATATACATCATGATTTGAAAGATTTGAATTTTCAAATTCCCTTTATCAAATAAAAGATTACCTCAAGCACTTGGGTTTTGACAGGTGGATGTTTTATATAACAAATAGGATTTTATAATTCAATTCCATTTCTAGATTAGTTGGGGGCAGCAATACTATTTATATCATTCATGTGCCAAGTGACAAGTTTTGAAGCAGGAGCAGTTTTTGTTGAGAATAGTACCTAAAGTATTTGATGTGTGAAGCATTTGTGTATTATACTCATCAGCCATTCTTGTTTAATATAATACTTGGTTCTGCCCTCTATTTTTCTACACTTACTTATTTGATAAGTAACACAATACCCCTAGGGCTAATAGCTGAATATTTTTCCAACTGAGAACCTTTTGTGAAAACTACCAAGAATTGCCAGCAGCACACAGTATTGAAATTATCATTAACTTCAATAACTGACTTGAGAGTCACAATTCTCAGAAGCTTCTAGACAGAGAGAAAGTTAATATAATTTTGATAAAAAAAAAACTTGGCAAATGTGCTGAATGTATTAAGTGTAGACATATTCTAATTGACTTTTTGTTCATCATAAAATTTATTCTGAAGAAAACATTAAGTTTCACAAAATGATATAGCAAGCAAGTTGCTGATAACCCTGCTTTTTGTGTTATTAAAAAATAGAGTTGATCTGAATTTCAAATACATACCTAAAGAAATGACATTTTATAGTAGTATAAATAGAAACTGTAGTTCACATGGTATGGCACTATCATTATGAAAGTGTTACAAAATAAATGCTCAAATGATTTAAAATATAAAAAATGGCATTTTATTCAAGGAATTTATCTAAAAGATACTTTTTATAAAACTTACCTACCATCATCATCAATTACATAACTATTTCATCAATGTAAGTAAAAAAAAGGTCAAGTTTTAGAGAACTTTTTTTTCTTAGTCAGGCACAGGGCATTTAAGAATAATAGGAGAAATAGTTAATTGTTAAATGTTAGACTTTTATATCATAAGGAAAATTATGCATCAGGAAATTATACAACAATGTGTACTTCAATAATTCCTTTTAACATTATATTATTCATGTTATTTCAGTCAGGTAGGATGTGAATACTGTAAGCAACAGTATAAAATAGGACTTTAATTAAGTGACATACCAGTCACACTTATGAATTGGACTAAGAAGTAGTATGAATTGTCTAAGAAGTATTAAAGTTCCCTAAATTTACCACAAAATTTACCTTACTACCACTCAAAACCACATTTTCCCATATAGAGTGAGAAAAATATTTCAAATCCCAGAAAAACTCCAAGTAGCTTAGAGATGAGCACATTATAAATTTACTTAATTGGATTATCAAGAACAGTATTAATGTTGTACAATATTACTATTCTAAGTGACATAGGAAACAGACTGGAGAAACTAGAAAGAGATCTACAAATACATTAAAACATTCTCATGAATGATATTTGATTCTAAAAGGAAAAAAAAGCATTACTATTATTTTTTATGGTAAGTTCATTCATGTGAAGCCTTTCATAATTACAACATTGTTACACTGTGTTTATAAAAGATTTTATAAGTACTTTCAGTATCACAGATCTTTCTAAAAACCCTTCAACTGTTTTTCTATCAATGTAGATTCTTCTATAGCTTCTTCCAATGATTTATGTGTATGTGTGTGTGTGTGTGTGAAATTATTTGCCAGTTTAAGAAATAAGCTATATGTGATTTCCATGCATTAAAATGTTCATACTTAATTTTAAGAGATTAATTAGTAATTTATTACACAGAAATAAAATCAAACATCCCCCAGCAGAATGGAGCCCTATACCCTCTCTATTTCTGTCTGAAAATGCTTCCTTGAAGTAAATACTTAATTTCAACTAAACCTTATTTTTTTCAAAGAGAGAAAAGATTTATTTTATTTACAATCCTAGGTTACAGTCTATTAGTTGGGGGATGTTGAAGGTCCCATCATCCATTTACTCCTTTTACCATTTCCAATTACTCCTGGCACCTCCTGTTACATGTGCTACAATTACTCATTCTCTATATTTTTACTCCTATTTTTTCTTTTATTTCTTTTTTTTTCCAGATGGGCAGCTCAGGGTGGCTTTTCTTTTTTTATTGTTTTTTTTAAATTAATATCAAACATTATATAAAAAGCAAAGCATTCAGAATAGATAAAAAACACCCATACAGATAAAAAACAAAAACTTCTCTTTTTCTCTAAAATACATGAAACATAAAAAATATAATCTAAAGCTTCTCAAGCCAGATTAGGCTCAGCTACAGATAAAAAAAACACAGCTAATGCCCATGGATATACTGTGGCTACCACAAATTTGGAGTAGTATAGAGAACTGTATTTAAACTTTTACCTTATAACTATTAAAGTTTTTGAAAAAATAAATTTTAAAAACAACTTTAAATAAGATCTTTATGAGGGCGAAAGGTGCTCTAGTCAAGTTCTTGGTAGGTCCCGGCGACAGGACCAAGTAATATGAACTGGCTTTTTAGAGCCCACTCTCCATAGTGAGATGACTTGCACAACCTTGATAGAAGGAAAAAGAAGATGGGTCCTGCCTCAACTTGATATGGTAGCCTGTTTTGACTGCTCAAGGGAGGCTTTACCTGCTTTAAGCAGTAAATGGGTGGGGGAGAAGAGAAGAAGTAGAGGGTATGAAAAAATTATTAATAATTTAAAAATATTATTAAAATAATAAATTTATAAAAAGATATTTACATTAATTTAAAATCATAGATAATAAATAAAGTACTGCTAATTTTATGTGAAAATTATACTTTGTCCTCCAAGAAAAGAGAAAACTAGCTACAAAACAAGACCTATGTAAATACACAGAAAGCTCTAAAAATTGAAGCACATGATTTTGAATTCTACTCCATGGTAACAGAAAGCTAAAGAGATTTATAATGTGTGTGTGTGTGTGTGTGTGTGTGTGTGTGTGTGTGTGTGTGTGTGTGTGTGTGAGAGAGAGAGAGAGAGAGAGAGAGAGAGAGAGAGAGAGAGAGAAAGAGAGAGAGATAATCTGATTCCAGATTTAACCATTATGATAGAGGCATATGACTAAGCTAATGTGAGACTTCAATCAAGAGTCTACACAAAAAATAGGATCCTTTTAATTATAGCTAATCTATTTGTTATGATATTCTTTATGTTCATTGATATTGTAATCCATATCTGCCTCTCTTTTGTTAACAATGTTTAATATTCTACTATGATGTTTAAAGGCAGGCATAATGTGTCTTCATGTAGTTAACATTCAGGTTATTTCTGTACCTTGACTGCTCTGGCTAATGCTTCAATACAAGGAAGAAAGTAGACTTCTCAAAAGAGCTGATGTAATGACCATTGGATGTGTGACCAGCAGGAAGTATTACTAATACATATGATGGTGTTTTTTTAAAGTTCTGAGAAAATTCCATGTTCTTCCAATAATGATTTTGAAAACAAATATAAATAAATAACTTGACTTTTGATTTTGTTGCTATTGCATTCCTTACCTGAAATATGACTTTATATAATATATATGTATATTATAATGTTCACCTTACATATAGGCAAAATTTAAAAAAGGAAAGAAAAAGGAAGAAACATGCAGAACAAAATGGAAAAGAAGAACAAAATGAAAAGAAATATTTACACCAGAATAGAGTGATAGCTTAAAGGCATCAGATTGTGTAGATAAATAAACACCTTACAAAGAGAGAAAAAATAAATTAAGATTTCCCTCTCTCTCTCTGGATGTATGTGTTTAGATTTTTTTTTTATTTATGTCTCTCTGCAAAGAAAATAGTCAAGTGGCTACTTAAGTTTTACTGTGGCATAAAAATGTCTGTAATACTGCATGAAATGTCCTAAACTTCTGTGGAAAAGTTTTACAAGTAGTGAAGTATTGCCTTGGCATCTATTTCTTAGGTCCAGACTTACTTAAGTTAGCTTTAGAAATCAAGTATGTATTTTATTACTCTCACTTAAATTATTAAAATCACAATGACTTAGGACTAAAAAGACAAACCTCCCTACTACTTCAGTCTTTCATTGGTTAAGTAGTGTCCAGACTGGATACTTTTGTTTTAAATTGAAATGAGCCTGTAACATTAATTATTGTGAATCTAAAATTGGGTTAGGTCAAGTAAAAAATTAAGTGGTTTTTTTTTTTTCATGTTAGTCATTTTATTGTCAATCAGTGTTTCTGAAATGAATTATAACAGATTGAGTTTTGCAAGTTTAGGTCAAACAGACAAAAAGTCATTAACATTAATCCTTGCAGCAATCAGTAGGTAGTTGCTTTATAGAAAGTCTTATGGAATTCTGATTATCTGACCATAATTGTATTTGATAAATCTACGCTCTCTGTAGAACCTGAAACTAGAGCAAAACCTATAATATAATATGAATAATAATATAAATGCATCATATCCCCTTCCTTTTTCTCTGAACAATTTCCTCTTGCTGTCTTTCAAACTCCTTGCTTATTTTTTTTGTTAATTGCATTTACATGCATATATGTGCATGTGTGTATACATGGTCAAACATGTGAGACATGCACATATTCATGAATGCATATGGTGTGTGTGCATGTAGTATTCCTAAATACAGTCTGCTCAAATTTTATAATATTACTCTTATGTATGTTTTCAGGACTGACCTTTTAATATTGGATAATCAATTCATTTTCTCTTCCATGGAGAAGACTACTGCTTCCTGCTCTCAACATTCCTGAGTTACTTGGAATTCTTTATGTAGGCATGAGGAATTCTAGTCATTCTCTGCTCCACTTTACCATGTCTATTTTTGTTGTCCTTATTCAGATAATGCTTAGGCAGTCATACTAGTGAGACTTTGTATGTATAGTTCAGAAACTGCTAAATAAATGACAAAAATATAGATTTCATTAATTTTGCCTAACTAATCACTGGGAATCAAGTAAGCTTCCCTAAAATGATAATAAAGTATATAACCAAAATGTTTCTATTTTTGACAAACTTAATTATAAACTGATTACTAATACTTTTGATTGTTCCTAATTACACTTGGAGATATCTGAAATTATTTATACAATATTCTACCATCTTTAAGGCTTTTTCCCCACCACATTCCATTAGTTTGCTTATTTTGTTTCTCAATTAAATATGTCATGTTTATTCTTGGCAAAAATTTATCATTTCTCAAAGTCACTTGGAGATTTAAGATACAAGCTCAAAGCAGTTTAAATATGTTGCTAAAGATAGACAGCGACCTTCTGGGTGGTAGAAAGATTTATTTTTAAGCCATATGGTCAGCCTCAGGCCTGCGACATTGAAATTAAACCTGGAGGGAAAGCAAACTATGACACTGATTAGTGTTTATGTCCATATTTTAGATGCAACAAAAGTCACTGAGATAATATTTTGTGACATCTCATCTGTTGTTAATATGTTCCATAAAAATGGAAACTATCTTCCTGACATATTACTAACTAAATTTTTTACGATTATTCATTTTAGACACTTTTAGTCAAGGCTATCAAGTCAAGGCTGAGAAACTGAACAGATTAGGAGTAATGATTAATTCACCTCTAATACACATAAAATCCCATGCTTCTTACTATTGATATTTTGTCTCAATTCCTAAGATGTTTTCTCTGTAACAAAAATACATTGATCTACTAAATTCTTGTTCTCATGTCAAGATACTTATGGTTAATGTCTTGGTAGTTATTTGTCTGCTGAAACTGATTAATTCATATAAAGAACATAATAATTATTCCTGGTGTAAGACAATTTTATAGGTATTTATTCCTTAATTCTCATTCGTAGTCACATTCTCAGTTTCAAGAAAATAGCTCATCCAATTTGTCCTTCCAAAAACCATTTGTGCTTTTAGGCTTAAAGGCATGCTCAAAAAGATGAAGAATTGCAAAATGTTAAGAACTTGCAAAATTCCACCACATTTACCTAAGCTCTTTGCATAATGTAGAGTTAGACGCATCTATGAAAGTGATAACCCACTGTTAGTTCAGAGGTCACCTCTTTTGGAGGAGTTTAATTCTGTTCTATCAGCAATATAGAGAAATAGACAAAAAATTATCTTGTTCAAAGAATATCATGTTAGTGTAACATATCATAAATGTAATATGATATTAAATTGATGAGGAATATTTGTTATAAAACCTAATTTGAAAATAAGCAGAGGAGGATTTTTTCATCACTTTTGAGAGTTGAATCAAAGACTACCCACATGTCAGGTCTGTATCAATACTGAGTTATATCCTTAGCTCTCAGGATATACTTTTGTAAGTAAATCAAAAAATTGTAAAATATTCATGTTAAATTCACTGACAGTTTCAATAGTAACTGTCAGGAAAGAAATAAAATATGCTCAAGCACAAACCAGATGAGAAAGTAACACAAAGATCAAACTATAATTTATTATCCTATTAAAAACCTTATTTGGAGAGAAAGTATGATTCCTACCACATTTTGAACATAGCAAACAGTTTTGAGCAACCCCCTTTCACTTCAGGTATGAAACTAAAAGCCAAAGTTATTTCCATGAGAACAGAGATACTCCATTGTATATGGATGTATTCTGTTTCCTTTAATCTGCTTTCCAAACTTTACAGCAAGATAAGTATTCTTTTCATTGAATGCAGAGGGAATTAGAAAAAATAAAAGACATTAGCTAAATCAGGTGTACAATCAGAGAGAAAGACTATATCAGGAAGACACAGTAACTGCTTAATGGACAGGAGGAATAAAAAACGTTCTAATAAAATGAAAGCCCACCTAGACTCTTCAGCAAAACAGAATTTATCATTCGTATTTCGGGCCTATCCAATTAAGAACATGATTTTGCTCTATTAATTTTATTTTCCTCTTAATCTGAATGTAAAATTGTGGAGCTATTTTTAACTACATTGTGTGTTATCCTCTCTAAACCTGTCAGCACTACTGCCCTCCCTTCAAGTAAACGAGTATTTTGGGTTTTTAAAAAAGGGGAGCTTCTGTGGTTGCATGTATTTTAGAAATGCCCTATTCCACCTTAGAGATTTAATAGGCCTCTTAACAGAGTTCCTATACAAGAAATAATTATTTTTGTCTGGTTTAATCAAATTTCTGAGTCTTTTTTGAACACTCCCCTCTTGGGAACTATTTGGGTTTGTGTGACATACTCTGACAGATACTTTCTTAAGGTACTTTCATGTCCATTAGTCCCTTATCCTCAAAGGTGAAATTAAATGATAACTTTTATAGCTGCCATACTAAAAATATTCTCTATACCCTTATTATTTCATTAAGAAAATTTACATTTAAATCATTTGCACTATATTTAAAGCCAATTTTTCTCTCCATTTAGCTATATTTCTAGACAAAAATCAGTTTTCTGAAGCAGAATTAATGCTAACAAGATATTCTTTCATACCTACAAAAGACAAGTAATTTAGAATTGTATGCTTTGGATTGCTTAATTCTTAGTGTAATCATTAAAATAGTGTATCAAGGCTTTCTTGATCCAAAGTATTTTCTCTCAGCTCTGAAGTGCTGGGCACTTGGCTTTCTACTATCCTTTGTCTCTATATGATTTTTTTTTCTTTTTTGTCCAATAGAATCAGTTGAAATGCAGACTAGTGTTTGAAACCTTGGGTGTACTTAATAGGACCAAGAGTTAAAGTACCTTTGCTTTTGATTCCTTTCCACATATATAATTGCAAATACAATCTCATTGGATTATTCTATTGAGGGTTAAATGTGCACATATATATAAATGTTTAAACATGCTTCTTTATCTGTAACTATGATCATCATGCTTCGTGTTAAATCTCTGTATTATTATTTTTACAGCAATAATCTCATTTCACAATTTTTTGTGGAGTCACTATTTTGTTCATAGGAACCTTTCCTCAGGAAAATAGTTATGAAATTTTGAATACACAGAGGGAATATCAAATATCAAACTGAATATTAGTATTTTATAATCTGATAGCGGGTATCTTCAACTTGGAGTTCACTTGCTCATTGTCACACAGCTAGTTCACATTACATTCAGTGGTAGTCCTTTGAACCAAAGCCTAGAAGACCCAGATTTTAATTAGTGATTTGCATAGGAAAAATCTCCACTAGTTACATCTAGCTGATATTTTTCTTTTATATTCAAACAAGTTTTTTTTAATGACGTATGTAGTAAAATGCAAAATTGAAATTCAGTTTTCACCTACAAATTAAGACTCACAAAACTGTGAGATAAATACAAACCGGTTTTATTTTAGTGATTGTGAAATATTTCACTGAATAAAAGTGCTTTACACACAGGCCTGAAAGCTTGAGTTCAATGCCCAGAACTCAAAAGGTAGGAGCAAATTGATCACAAGAGTTGACTTCTGATCTCCACACAGGCATGACGCATGAGCTAACCCACCCCCCCACACACACACACGATAAAATTTTATTTTTTGAATAAAGTCATATTTTTTTATTCATGTATTCCCCTTGTTCAAGCTCCCTTCACCCTTCTAACCCTCCCAGTCACTCTCTCTTCTCCCTGACTCTGTATCTCCTCCACAGCAAGGGTAGGAGGTCCCAAGGTCCCAAGGTCCCAAGGTCCCAAGGTCCCAAGGTAGCTTAGTTCAGCATCCACTTCAGGTAGATCTGCTTTCCTCACCCCAACATCAAGACTGGGTCAGGTGTTCCTCTGAAGGGAATGGTCTCCAAGGTGCCAATCCAAGGTGTTTCAGATCCCAAGCTATTCAGTGGTTGTGGTATGCAGCATGGGAATGCTTTGCTTTTTGTTTAAAGTCCACTAATGAGTGAGTACAACCCCTGCTTAACTTTCTGGGTTTGTGATAACAGCCATCAAGTTCAGTGTGGCTGGGTTTATATTAAGGTCTTTGATCCACTTGGAATTGAGTTTTATGCAGAGTGATAGGCTTGAATCTATTTGCAGTTTTCTAAGCACTACCATCCAGCTATGCCAACTCCATTTGTTAAAGATATTATCTTTTTCCATTGAATATTTTGGACCTCTTTGTAAAAGATGAGTTGCTCATAGGTTTTTGGGTTAATGCCTGGATCTTCAATTTAATTCCATTGATCCACAAGTCTGTTTTTAATGCCAATACCAGGCTGTTTTAATTACTGTAGCTCTATAGTATAAATTGAAGTAGGGGATGGTGTTGCCTCCTGAGGTTCTTTTGTTGAGTAAAATTGTTTTGGCAATCCTGGCTTTCCTGTTATTCCAAATGAAGTTGAGTATTGTTCTTTCAATGTTTCTAAAAAAAATTGTGTTGGGATTGTGATGGGTAGTGGGGAGTTCATTGAGTCTGTAGATTGCTTTTGGTAAAACTGCCATTTTTACTATGTTGATCCTACCAATCCAGGAACATGGGAGAGCTTTCCATTTTCTGATATCCTCTTCAGTTTCTTTCTTCAGTGATTTAAATTTTTTGTCAAATACATCTGTTACTTCTTTGGTTTTAGTTACTCCAAGGTATTTAATGCTATTTGCAGCTTTTATAAATGGTGATGTTTCCCTTATTTCTTTCTCAGCCCTTTTATCTTTAGTGTATAGAAGGGCTACTAATTTCTTTTAGTTAATCTTATATCCTGCTACATTGCTGAAGGTGTTTATCAGCTGTAGAAGTTCCCTGGTAGAATTTTGTGGGTCATTTATGTATACAATCATATCATCTGCAAACAGAGATAGTTTCACTTCTTCTTTTCCAATTTGTATCCCCTTAATCTCCTTTTGTTCTCTTATTACTTTAGCTAAAACTTTGAGAAGTATATGGAATAGATAAGGGGAGAAAGGACATCCTTGTCTAGTTCCTGATTTTAGTGGGATTGCTTTGAGTTTTTCCTCATTAAGTTTTATGTTGGCTGTCGGCTTCTTGTAAATTGCCTTTATTATATTTAGATATTTTCCCTGTATTCCTGATCTCTTCAGTACTTTTAACATAAAGGAGCGTTGGATTTTGTCAAAGTCTTTTTCAGTGACTAAGTATATGGTTGTATGTTTTTTTTCTCTTCAGTTTGTTTATATGATGGATGACATTTATGGGTTTTTGCATGTTGAACCATCTCTGTATTTCTGGGATAAAGCCTACTTGATCATGTTGGATGATATTTTTTATATATTATTGTATACGGTTTGCCAAAATTTTGTTGAGAATTTTAGCATCAATTTTCATGAGGGAAATTGGTCTGTAATTCTCCTTTTTTGTTGTGTCTTTGAGTGGCATGGGCATTAGGGTAATGTGGCCTCATTAAAAGAATTTGGCAATATTCGTTTAGTTTCTACTGTGTAAAACTGTTTTAGGAGTATTAGTAATATTTCTTCTTTGAATGTCTAGTAGAATTCTGCTCTGAAACAATCTGGACCTGGCCTTTTTTTACTTGAGAGGCTTTTAATGGCAGCATCAATTTCCTTTATGGTTATAGATCTGTTTAGGTATTTAATCTGATGTTCATTTAATTTTGGTAAATGGTACATGTCCAAAAAGCTCTCCATTTCTTTCTTTTTCCATTTTTGTGGAATATAGATTTCCAAAGTATGACTTGGTAATTCTCTGGATTTCCTGGGGGTCTGTTGTTATGTCCCCTTTTCATTTTTAATTTTGTTGATTTGAATACTCTGTCTCTGCTTTTTGGCAATTTTTTTTATTTTTAAAGCTACTGAATTATAAACCAGTAACATAGAAATTAAGACAACAAAAACTTGTGACCTATTAATTGGAATTATATGAAAAATAAGCAGATATCAGACCTCTTTATGTATCCTACTCAAAGAATTTTACTTCTCCCATAATAATTGTCTATTTGAGGGGAAGTATATATTTAACCAGATATAGAATTGAGTGATTTGTTGTTACATTGAATTAAAGTGGTCTAGCTTTTTATGGGAACCTAGGTCAAAATTTAATCATAATGAGTATATTGTTAAATATCATTGATATTAATGATGGGTTTCTATTGCACACAGCCTCTGACTGTTTATTTTTACTTTTAAAAACCTGTGAGAGGCCAGTCATGAAGAAGAGACGCTGGATGCTGCAGTAATGCAGTAGCCTAGCAACAAGAGGAGCATTGAAGAGTTGCAGACCCTGATCAGGGCAGAAAGAAAGATCAGATAACAGATGTAGTGCATTTGAAGGGAATAGTGGAAATAATAGGAAGGCAAGAGAGAGTGGAGAACTGAAGATGAAGAAGAATAACAGGGTGTAATGAACCAGAGAAGAGAAACTGTGAACCATGAAAACTGGAAGAATCTGGACTGCTGCCAATCTTAAGATTCAAGGGTCTCATAAACTCCAGGCCCATGAATTATAACACCAGAGGATGCCAAGGGCTAATCCTGACATTTTTGGCTTTAGATGCCATCCCAACACTTGAAGCCTAAAAGCTATAATACTAGCTGCCTTGGAAATTAGCACTATCCACTGTGGAGTTGAGGATCCCAGAACCTAAAGATCTTTTGAAAGTGGTTGCAATTCTAGCAGGTACTCATTGGTACTGAAAGCTAAAGTTGGTATTACCTACCAAGTGGTAGCCATCAGCCTCCAAGCCATGTTTAAGAACCAAGAAGAACTCACTTCTCATTCTGGATTATAGGTCCTTAGCTATGAGAGCTTCAAGTAGAATCATCTAGGGTAGCAGTCTAACACTATGCCTTGGTTGGTCAAGAGCTCTGGATGACCACCACTAGGAGAACTTCTACTAGCATAATCACAGTTTCTGTAACTAGTATCTGGGTTAAAACAATGACCTTAATCATCACTATTGATAACACTTGAGGAAGGTTTTTCTCTTGGCAATTAGAGCTCAATTTTGTTTGATTTATGTGTGAGTAACTTCTCAGTTTACCCCCCTGTTTATTTTGCATCCACTTCTTTGAAGGCAATGTCATGACACTCTTCTTAAACACTAATTTTATTTTGTTTTACATGTATAAAATTAATATTATTTATGATTTTTAATCTGTATATTTTCCTTCTCTGTGCTAGTAAGCCTCTTCTTTCTTTTTATCTACTTTTTTTTTTCATTTTAGGGAACATTTTTAATGCGAAGTCCACAGCACATAAAACTTAACCACCTTACCCTTTTTCCCCCTAATATTGGGGACTGCAATTAGGATCTCAAGCATGCTAGTCAAGTGCTTTACTTCTGAGGTATATTCTCAACCTCTACTTACTTTTTTTTCCTTTTGTTATTATTATTATTATTATTATTATTATTATTATTATTAACAAAGAAGTCACACTTTCTAACCATGTATATCCTTATTCAAGGTCCCTACCGCCTCCCACCACATCAGGTCATATACCACTGCTGACACTCCCTTCCTACCTCCCTGTTCCTACAAGTTTTCTCTCAGCCCCTCGAACCCCATTCCCCATCCCTTACCCTAGGAGGGCAAAGAAACACAAAGTGAGTCAGTTCAATCTGGCATATCCAGTTGAGATAGGTCTGACTCCCTCATCCCAGTATCAAGGCTGAGGTAAGTGTTACTATGTGGGGAATGGGCTCCATGATGTCAGTTCATGCACAAGGAATATACTCTACTTCTACTGCAAGATGCTCTATGTATTGCTCACACCCTTTGACTGTTGTCTACCTTTGGAGGGTTCAGTTCCTTCCTATAAAGCTTCCTCGTTGATTATTTGAGTCAGTGAGCTTCTAATAGCTCAGGTCAGCTGTCTCTGTGGGTCTCCTCCTCATGTTCCTCATCTCTTTACTCATATACTCTTTCCTCTCACTTCAGCTGAACTGGAAGCTCAACTTGATGCTTAGATGTGTATCACTGCTTATGCCTCTATCCAATGCTGAATCAAGTTTCTAAAATGAAAATTAGGGTGGTCATTTATTTGATTATAGGGAAAGTTCTGTTTAGGCACCCTCTCTATTATTGCTTGAAGTCCTAGCTAGGGACATCTTGTGGGTTCTTGGAGGCTTCCTTTGCATCAGGATGCTTGCTAACCCCACAGGAAGCCCCTCAATTCTACAAGTCCCCTTCACACGTTTATGACCTTTATTGTTGTGACGGTTTTGCTTTTATAAGACCCACACAGTTCAGTCTCAAACATCTCTAACCACACTTTTAATCATGATCATGATCAAATATGTGAATTGTACTTGAAAGCCATTAGGCATGCTCAAAGAACACAATTATATTATACATTCTACCTAGATTTCAGAGAGGAAAATTAGAAAATTTGTCAATTTATATTCCTTTAAGAAACACAAAATTTTTTGTGCCTGCACTTTAATACAAAACACATGAAAGCTACGCAAATTGTTTAGGAAAACACTGCACATATTTCCATGATAGTTTTGTTATCAGAATAAATCATTATTTTATGCCTTATGAGGATGACAATTTGATTTTCCCATTTTATTCATATGTCTATGAAAGTATAAGAACTACTTTGTTTTAACTGAATGTAATGCTTATACATATTTATCAGTAATCTTAATGTATGTCAGAGTGTGGAAATTATTCATGAATTATACAAATTCATGAATACCATGTGGTATAAAATTTTATACTTTGCATGCTGTTCTAAACATATGAAATTACTGGCAAATAAGTATTTCTAATTCCATATGATTTAAGTCATATTTATTCACTTTCCAAAATATTTTAATTATTATATAAACATATTTTTAAATTTATTTTTCATATTACTTTATGAAGCTCTTGAAAATGTACTATTTGTATTAGTTGTTTGGAGTTAAAAAATTCATTCCAATTTCTAGCAATCTTTTCTGTATGTGTTGCATCAGATCCCAGAGGCCTTATATGCTTGGGTTAGAACAGAAAGGTGAGCAGAAAAATAATTAAGAGACAAGAGCTTGTTTAAACTTGTTAATAAAGAAGGCAAAATATACACAAATTGATAGATAAGCTGTAAAAGTGAAGTTATGCAATAGTCATGAAGAAGGGGGCTTCTGTCAGTAACATCAACAAGTAAATAGTTTCATCAGATAAACAAAACCGACTAAGTTGTTCCAGAGTTATGAAAACAAATTCTTTTATGAGGCCACAATTACCCTAATACCCAAGCCACTCAAAGACACAACAAAGAAGGAGAATTACAGACCAATTTCCCTCATGAAAATTGATGTGAAAATTCTCAACAAAATTTTGGCAAACTGTATACAACAATGTATAAAAGATATCATCCACCACGACCAAGTAGGCTTCATCCCAGAAATGCAGGGCTGGTTTGACATACGAAAAACTGTAAATGTTATCCATCATATAAACAAACTAAAGGAACAATACCACAAGATCATATCCTTAGATGCGGAAAAAGTCTTTGACAAAAACCAACACTCCTTGATGATTAAAGCCCTGGAGAGATCAGGAATACAGGGAGAATACCTAAATATAATAAAGGCAATTTACAAGAAGCCGACAGCCAGTATCAAACTTAATGGAGAAAATCTCAAAGTAATCCTACTAAAATCAGGAACTAGACAAGGATGTCCTCTCTCCCCTTATCTATTTAATATAGTTCTTGAAGTTTTAGCTAAAGCAATAAGGGAATGAAAAGAGATCAAGGGGATACAAATTGGAAAAGAAGAAGTGAAGCTATCTCTATTTGCAGATGATATGATTGTATACATAAATGACCCACAAAATTTTTCCAAGGAACTGCTACAGCTGATAAACACCTTCAGCAATGTAGCAGGATAAAGATAAACTCAAAGAAATGAGTAGCCCTTCTAAACACTAAAGATAGAAGAGCTGAAATAGAAATAAGGGAAACATTACCCTTCATAATAGCTGCAAATAGTATTAAATACCTTGGAATAACTATAACCAAAGAAGTAACAAACCTATTTGACAAAAATTTTAAATCATTGAAGAGGATATCAGAAAATGGAAAGCTCTCCCATGTTCCTGGATAGGTAGGATCAACATAGTAAAAATGGCAATTCTACCAAAAGCAATCTACAGATTCAATGCACTGCCCATCAAAATCCCAACACAATATTTTTTGGACCTTTAAAGAACAATATCAATTTCATTTGGAATAACAGGAAAGCCAGGATTGCCAAAATAATTTTGCTCAACAAAAGAACCTCAGGAGGTATCACCATCCCTGACTTCAAGTTATATTATAGAGCTACAGTAATAAAAACAGCCTGGTACTGGCATAAAAACAGACTTGTGGACCACTGGAATAGAATTGAGGATCCAGACATTAACCCAAAAACCTATGAACACCTGATCTTTGACAAAGAGGCCCAAAACTTTCAATGGAAAAAGATAGTACATTTAACAAATGGTGTTGGCATAGCAGGATGGAAGTGTGTAGAAAAATGCAAATACATCCGAGCCTGTCACCCTGCACAAAACTCAAATCCAAGTGGATCAAAGACCTCAACTTAAACCCAGCCACTTTGAACTTGATAGAAAAGAAAGTGGGAAATACACTTCTATGAATTGGCACAGGCAACCACTTCGTAAATATAACACCAGTGGCACAGACACTAAAACCAACAATCAATAAATGGAATCTCCTGAAGCTAGGAAGCTTCTGCAAAGCCAAGGACACTGTCAATAGGACAAAATGACAGCCTACAGAATGGGAAAAGATTTTCACCAACGCTACAAGTGACAGAAGACTGATCTCTAAGATCTATAAAGAACTCAAGAATCTAGAGCCCAAAACCTTGAATAACCCAATCAAAAAATGGGGTACAGATCTAAAAAGGGAATTCTCAGCAGAAGAACTTCAAATGGTTGAAAGGCACATGAAAAAGTGCTCATCATCTTTAGCCATCAGAGAAATGCAAATCAAAACAACTTTGAGATACCACCTAACACCTGTTAGATTGGCTAAGATAAAAGGCACAGATGACAGCCTATGTTGAAGAGGATGCAGAGCAAGGGGAACACTCCTCCATTGCTGGTGGGAGTGTAAGCTTGTGCAGCCACTTTGGAATGCAATATGGCGGTTTCTCAGAAAATTGAGAATCAATCTCCCCAAGGACCCAACCTTGTATACCCTAAAGAGGCACATTCACACTCCAAAGGTATTAGCTCAACTATGTTCATAGCAGCATTATTTGTAATAGCAAGAACCTGGAAACAACCTAAATGTCCTTCAACTGAAGAATGGATTAACAAACTGTGGTACATCTACACAATGGAATATTACTCAGCAGTAAGAAAAAAAATGATATATTAAAATTCACAGGCAAATGGATGGATTTGGAGAATAGCCTCCTGAGCGAGGTATCACAAACTCAGAAAGATAAGCAGGGGATGTACTCACTCATTAGTGGTCTCTAAACAAATAAACAAGAAAAAAAGCCAAGCATACCCAACCTGCAAACAACAACCACTGAACAGCTTGGGATCAGAAATACGCTGGCCTGACCCTTCAGATCCCACTCCAACTATAGGAACACCTGACTCACTTTGAGGGAGGGGGGACAAAACTGGATTTGCCAGGAGTGGAGACTGAATTAAGCATTATTGGGTCAGTGGGACCATAGGTCTGTCTGCTGTTGGCACAGGGAGGGAATGGGGAGTTGTGGAGAAGAAAAAATGACCTGATGTGGCGGGAGGGGGAAGGGACCTTGAATGGGGATATACAGGGATAGGAAAAAAAAATCCAGAGGGAAAGCTGAACACAAAGTAAATATATGTGTAGCAATATTATTTGCATTATTACCCTTGATAAGTCATGCTTATGATTTTTTCTTCTTTATAGTTATTGTTAATATTTCAGCATTTTAAATTCATTTTACTGGGTTTTTTTGATAAATACAAAATAAATAAAGAAGGAAAACAAAAAGAAAAACAAATGCAAGGAAAATGAGTTAATATTGATGAGATATTCTGTGCTGTGTTTTTTATTGCATTAAATGGTGCACTTGCGCTAGAGATGTGGCTTGATGTTAGAACATTAGCCTAGCATGCACAAGTCCTAAGAGGAATTCCCAGCAACTTTGGATATACTCTGCGACAGAGCCTGTTCATGAAAAAGGCTGAGCTAGATAAAATTTTGCAGCTTTTAGTTCTAACCTTTATCATTTGGAGAGAAAGATGATCTGAAAACAAAGTTAATAATAAAAATTGTGTAATGAAGGAATTGGACAATCAGGTTGTTCTTCAGTGACAATGCTTTAAGTAGGAAGTGGTCAAGAGATGAAAAAGATGGAGAAATGGAAAAGATAAAAAATAGAAAAACAATGTTGGGTTTGAGAGTTCTTGTACAAGCTATATTTTATGCCAAGCCAGTTTGTTAAGTGGAACATTTTCTATATGGTCTTCCTGAAAGGACACATAGGACAATCAATGTAAAAAAATACCATAAAATAAGACAAAGTCAGTGGGAGGCTGAATCAAACAATTTTTCACAAAAAGAACGGAGGATATCTCAAGGGTGTCATACACTGAGCACATAGAAGCACTGGGACAAATATGCATAGCCCCTCAAGGCGGACAGAATTGTATTCTCAGGCTTTGAAGCCATAGTCCGTCAAGCCCTGGCTCCAGACCATTATTGACTCTTTCTAGCATATTTCTGGTTTTAGAGATGAATCTATGTTCTTCTTTCATACATCAGGGCCTAATAGGAAAGAACTCTCAAGGCCCTGGTGCAAGGCCATATTATCTTTGCCAAGCAAGTACCTGGTTTTGAAAATGAACAGTGTTCCTTCTCCATATATGAAGGCCACAGAGATAGATCCACAGATCAGTACAACCATGAAAAATAAGGTATCCATGATTATTTTCAGAACTACAGGTTAGTTAACACCTTCTTACACAAAGGACAGCAACCAATTTCATGAAGATAGCCGTTCGTACACCAGGTGTCCTTTTGAACTTTATCTACCTGCACAGCTCTTTATCTGATTATGCATCTGTATTTTTCATCATAGTCTCTCAATGTAAAAAACAGAAATATTGTGTGTGGGTTTCCCTTAGTATTCCCTATGGTATCAAGTAGACCCAAAGCCAAAGGGAAGAGTGGCAATAATCCTCATTTACTGCCTGTGAGTACAACGAATTTCCTACACCTGTGTTGTGATTGACATCTGTGTAGGTGGAGGTCTTGCAGAATGGAGACCTTAATTTATGTTACCTGACAATACAGAATTAACTCAGAATACTTCAGAACTAAATTGAATTATAAGATGTTTCAGAAATAGCTGATAAAGAAGTTCTTGCCACATGAAAATATTCTTGCTTACACTGAGAATTCACTCAGGAACATATTCAAGGAGAAAAAAATCTTTTTATGCAGTCGGAAAGCAAAAGAGCACAAGAGAAAAAATTAAATTGAACTTTTCTGCATTCATTTTAGTAATTAGTTAGTGTTACCATTGTTAACAGATACTGATTTATATTATCATAAGAGTATGTGAGCTGTATAAAGATAATAAAATCAGGTCAGAACATAGAGAGTCCAAGTGCCTGCCAGTTGATTATTCTCAATATTAAACTTAAATAAAGAAATGAATCTTCACCTGGTATGAAAGTTAATATTCATAAGGCAGAACTATTTTATTATTTCATATGTATGAGTGTTTTATCTGCATATTAGTCTAAACACTATGTGTGCAGTGCCTCTGGAGACCTAAAGGGAGCATTTGACCCCTAAAAATGGAGTTACAGACTGCTCTTAGCCAGAATGGTGGTGCGGGGCATTGAAATTGTTTGCCCTAGTAAAGCAATGAGTGTTCTTAACTACTGAACTATCACTCTAATCTATAATGTTATTTTAGTTTAAAGTCTTTTAAATTTAATTTCAAATTTAAATGCTATTCTATTTACTTAACAAAACTACCATTTTTAACTTTAGGTTAAGGTTGATTAGAAGATATTGGGCAATGTACCCATAAAACACAATTAAACTGTTTTCATCTTGTTAATGATGTTATGTACACAATGTCCAGTATTTAGCAATATTAGTTAATCCTGTAATCCATTGTGAAAGAATAAAGGCACATTAAATATGTAATTTGTGATGAAGACTCTTAGCTACTATTGAATTTTTGTTCTAATGAGCTGGTGTGTATCAAGAAACAAGATTGTTAGGCTAGAGTTGCTTTATCTGTCAAAGAAAATGGCTTTTAATTACAGTAATCATAGTCTCTTCTTGAAAAATCACATTGTCTGTGCTCAAGGAATTTTGGAATTAAATTAGCCATACAATTAAGTTTTGAAAATAGTAATGAAAAATGTTATAAGAAGTGACTGGTGTGGTCATGGAATGAGGCCTTATTTCATTATAGTTAATCCAGAGTTTATTCAAGTTAAAAGAGTGAGAGAAACATTTAAAATAAACACCCTTAAAAATCTTAAAAGAAAACCCTTTGACAAATTGTACTGAACAGTTGAAGGAAAAATAAATAAATTCACAAAGCTGGAAGCCCTGGAAATCAGGACAGAGTCTGTAAATCTGCAGAACTATGATGCATTTATTCATGGACAAAAAAAATAGAAGAGACATGGAGGAAATGTAAATTAATTACAGAGAAAGTGTAAATGGTTAAAACCTATGATTTCTTTATTTGAACCCAACTTTGATGAATGTTGAGCTCTTTGGTGAAAGACATGAGAGGTTTTCTCAAAGGCAAATTTTTAATTTAAATTTTCAGATTTTGCATATGTTTAAAATGTTTCTGTTTCCTACCTAATGATGCAGAAATATGATCTTAAGTTTTCCCAGGCAAAATGCAGAGACCCACTAGAATGACCAGGAGATTTTTGATGTAGTATTGGAAAGATTGCTATATAGTCTTACATTCAGTTTAAATAGGTTATGATAAATTATCTCAGAAATCTGATACTTAAAGATTTTAAATATATAAAGTGGACATAGCTAATCTTCTTTAATATTCTAGTATGAGCATTAGATCAGGTCTTAAGTAGCTATCAAGATCTGAAGTACAAATAGAGGTCAGTATATATGTCAGCTCTTGTATAGTTTTCAACCAATGGAATTGTTCTTATCAGTCCTTTCCTTCAGAAAATTACTCCTACCTCCTGTCTTCCAAAAAAGAGAAAGCTTTATACTGAGTTTTATGGATTTAGTCATAACAATTGCTTATCAATACTGAGCAACAGATTTTTGAAATCCTCTTTAGAAATACTAGATAAAAGACTGAAAGGAAGGTGGTTGTCATATTTTCACAATAAGCCGTCATTAACTATTGATAAGATTTTAGCAAAAAATAAAGACTTATCAGAAAAAAGACTTTATCTTTGCTCTTATCTTCATCCCCATCTTCTTCATGACAATCACCCAAACCATTTCTCATCATCAACTTAAAAGCATTTCAATTCAGTGCTTGTCAGCACATAGTGCTGTTCTAGGCATTATCGTAAATAAGACCAGAAAGGTTTACTTTCACCTTCATCAATCTTGAGACTTCCAAATGTTGCAAATTTGGATGTTCATCTTGAGAAGAATCCAAAGTGAGATATTAGAGTACAATAACCTCTCACTTTGATAATTCATATTTTTACAGAGGTCATGGCAAACTTGGTGCTTCTTCGCATTCTAATATTAACAAGAGAAATGTTCAAAAATGTTTTGTTAAACTACAGTTAAACAAATAAATATTTCTTACATTCAAAACTAATTTCATCCTGACAAATTATATAGAAAATAACTGATAATGTGATTTCTCTATTTTCTTTTTAGAGTTTAAATGAAAATCTAAATAAGCAACCAGTTCATGATTTCAACCCTAAGAAATGAAGACATGGCAGTTTAGGAGATATTTCCAGTAACCATGTAGGATTATACTGGTAATATTTTTCCTACCTGAGGGTTTAATAAAATCTGATTGGCCAAAGGAAACAGGAAGTATGGGCAGAGCTACCTGGCTAAGAAATGCGGGAACATCTCAGAGCAGAGACAGACACCAGAGACAGATGCCAGAGAGCTGCCACAGACACAACAAAGAGAAAGTAGCACAAACAGAGGAAAGAAGCTGAAATGCTGCTATGAGAAAAGGTACTGAGCTGCACAGCTAAACAAGATGGGTTGAGGTCAGATCAAGGAGTTAGCAAATTATATGCTTGGGCCCTACATCAATCAGCATGAAAATAATATAAGCCTGTGTGTGATTATTTGAGACAAAGCAGGGCTGAGAGTGAGTCTGAACCTTTGGTCCAGACCCAGAAAGTCCAGGCCAGAATGTTTTACAACAAATGACTGCCCAACTTGGGTGTTATACACCCACAGACAGCTTGAAAAAAAAAACAAAAACAAAAACAAAAAAAACCTAAAACAGGTTTCTAAAGCACAAAATCAGAGACAAAAACAGATTCTGAGTTATGTGTCTCACAGGAGCCATGATACAGAGACAGCCTGGTGAGGCCTGCGGGGCTTGAATTTCAAAAGGGCAAGTCTGAGGCAGGCAGCTTAAACTTCCTGAAGGTTCCCGAAGTCTCAGAGAAGACTTGGTATAAAAACAACCTGTGAGAACCTCAGGAGGCATCACCATCCCAGACTTCAAGTAATACTATAAAGCTACAGTATTAAAAACAGCCTTGTGGATCAATTGAATCTAACTGAAGACCCAGACATTAACCCACACACCTATGAATTCTTTGTTTTTGACAAAGAGGTAAAAAATATTCAATGGAAAAAAGATAGTATCTACAACAAATTGTGTTGGCATACCTGGATGGCAGTATGTAGGAAAATGCAAATAGATCCAAGCCTATCACCCTGCACAAAACTCAAATTAAAGTGGATTAAAGACCTCAACATAAAACCATCTACTTGAACTTGATAGAAAAGAAATTGGGAAATACCTTCCAACACATTAGCACAGGTGACCACTTCCTAAGTATAACATCAGTTGCACAGACACTAAGAACACAATCAATAACTGGGAAACCTTAAAAGAAAACGACAACCTACAGAACGGGAAAAGATTTTCACCAACCCTACAAGTGACAGAGGACTGTCCTCTAAAATATATAGAGAACTCAAGAAACTAGAGCCCAACTATATAAAAAAGCAAAACATTCAGAATAGATAACAAAAAACCCATACAGTAATAAAACTTCTCTTTTTTCTAAAATACATGAAACATAAAAAATAAAATCTATAGCTTCTGAATAACTCAATCAAAAACTGAGGTTCAGATCTTAAAAGGGAATTCTCAGCAAAAGAATTACAAATGGCTGAAAGACACTTGAAAAAAATGCTCAACATCTTTAGCCACCAGAGAAATGCAAATCAGAACAACTTTGAGAAACCACCTTACACCTAACAGAATGGTTAAGATCAAAAACACAGATGACAACCTATGCAGGAGAGATTCTAGAGCAAGGGGAACACTCTTCAACTGTTGGTGGGAGTGTAAGCTTGTTCAGCCACTCTGGAATGCACTATGGAGGTTTCTCAGTAAACTGGGAACCACTTTGCCCAAGAATCCAGCAATACCACTATTGGGCATATATCCTAAAGTCACACATTCACACCCCAACAGCATTAGGTCAGTAATGTTTATAGTAGCATTATTCATAATAGCAAGAACCTGGAAACAATCTAGATGTCCCACAACTGAGGAATGAATTAACAAACTGTGGTTCATCTACACAATGGAGTACTACTCAGCAGTAAGAAAAAATGATATACTAAAATTTGCAGGCAAATGGATGGATTTGCAGAATATTATCTTGAGCAAGGTCTCACAAACCCAGAAGGATAAGCAGGGGACGTACTCACTCATTAGTGGATTTTAAGCAAGAACCATTATTTTTTCATTGAAAAACGATGGGTGAATAAAGTGATTTAAAACACACACATACAAAAAACCAAACAAAATTTCTGGTTTGTCTGTAGGATTGCTTAGCAGAAATTTGTGGTGGCCATAGTGCATCTATGGGCATTAGCTATGACATACTGTACTTTATCTGTAGCTGAGCTCAACCTGGCTTGAGAAGCTGTAGATTTTATTTTTTATGTTTCATGTATTTTAGAAAAAAGAGAAGTTTTAATACTGTATAGGTTTTTTTGTTATCTATTCTGATTGTTTTGCTTTTTTATATGATATTTCATATTGATTTTGAAAAAACAATTTAAAAAAAGGAAACAAGCTGCATATGCTGGGCTTAAGGTTTCTGTTTTCATAGGCAAAAGGGAACAGAGTAAAAGATTGATTCTTAGTGGCAGCATTTTCTTGGACTCTCTCTATGTGCTGGAGGCAAGCAGAGGTGTGGCTTTTTAAAGTGAGACTTCCCTGATTCAGCCTCAGGGGCAAAATACTTCCGAGTCTTTTGTGAGGCTTTGCTCCAAATACTTACATGGAGATAATGAGCAGCAGACAGCAGTGCTTTACTTGATGATTATACAGACCCTAAAATTCCACAGAGTAGTAATTGTGTCTGATAATTAGCTAAAAAGCTAAACTTTAGTTAGCCTAGGAACCAGGCAGACACCCTATGGCCACCTTTAATTGTTTGCTTCACCTTAGCAGAGTAAGGGTGTGGTCAGAAAGAGAGGAAACTAGGTGAAAGATTAAAGGAGTGACCAGAAACAGCAATAAAGGGAGCTAGATGGAGTCAACCATCCTGGTGAAGCCTTTAGTCCTTAAAACAAACCTTGGCAGATTAAAGGTGGGTCAGCCACCATAGCAAGCAAAGGAGTGGTGAGAAACAGAAAAGATAAGATATAAAAGATTACAGTAAAAACAGATTTTTTTAAAAAAAAAAAAACTGTAAATGGTTTAGGGGCTTGTTTAAAATGTAGGCTTGAGAAAGAAAATAAAAATGGAAAAAGAATAAAGAAAGTCTTTTAAAAAAAATAGAGTACAAAGAAATAGTAATAAGCCACATAAAAATGGAAAATACAAAAGTGTCTGGATACTGTATGTTATTGTCTTTCCTTTTTAAGTTTTTTGACTATAAAGGAAGTAATAGAAGCTACTAAAAGGCATTTGGATATAAGTGCTGTTACATTAATCCAACCTATGTATTTGGTAAATGAGTTGACATTAAAATTAAAATCCAAAGAAATGCTACATTGGATAATAGATTTTTTTTATATTTTTTAATTTCTACAGAAAATGAGAAACTGTGGATTTACTCCCAGTTAAAAAAAAATAAAATTTGATCAAGGAAGACCCCCTGAAAAGTCTCCAATAGACATGGATGGATTAGATGATTCAGAATTTCAAAGCACTTCTGTTGCAGTTTTCTCTGCGTTCTGCATTTAAAACAACTTCAAAGAGATTGGCTGAGATGAGCCAATCTTAGAGACTACTCCACTAAAGACTTATCCATGATCCTAAAATTTTCTTTGGATCCGCATAGGATTGCCAATGCCCCCATCCAGCAGGAAGTAGCCTAGAGGACTATGCCCACATTCCCCAAAAATGGATTATGGATGTTTGTATTTGTTTACATGTTGGGTATAAGTTGTTATACATAATTGGAAAAAAAGTATATTAGATTTGGGGTTCTTTTTGTTTTAAAAAGATGAAAAGGAGAAATGTACTAGGATTATGCTGGTAATATTTGTCCTGCCTGAGGGTTTAATAAAAGCTATTTGGCTAAAGGCAAACAGGGAGTATAGGCAGGAATACCAGGCTAAGAAAACTAGGGAACATCTCAGAGCAAAGACAGACATCAGAGACAGATGCCAGAGAGCCTGCAGAGAGAGTTGCCACAGGCACAATGAGGAGATAGCAGTACACACAGAGGAAAAAGCTGAAATGCTGCTATGAGAAAAGATACTCAGCTGCACGGCTGAACAAAATAGTTTGAGTTCAGATGAAGGAATTAGCAAATTATATGCCTGGGACCTAGGCCAATTAGCCTCTGTGTGATTATTTGAGACAAAGCAGGGCTGAGAATGAGTCTGAACCTTTGGTCCAGGCCTAGAAAGTCCAGGCCAGAACCTTTTACAAGTATGTTAAAACATGCAAACCAGGCAAACATGAAATACTAAATGTTAAAATAATTTCCCCTATTAATATCAATGATGTCAATGTTTGCAAACATCATAGCTTATTTTGTCTCTTAACTGGTGCTCAAAATAAACTTCCTACACAGTAAAGTCCTGTGGACAGAATAAAAGCAGAATGATTTTCTCTAATGAACAGAGTTCTTTTTCTGAGGGGCATCTACATATTGGTGATTGTCATCTTCCTTATGTGCAATGAAACCTTACCTCAATGTGAAAAATCAAGATTTATGAAATTATATAAGCTTTAAAAGTTGTTTCATATTCAATTACTTCATAAGTCAATAGAATATCTCAATTTTATTTCACTCTAGTTATTCAACTCTGAAGTGTGGACCCATCAAATAAGTATTAAATGTGATTATTTATTAGAAAATGTAAACTCAGGAAGATTCCCTCTTAAGTAATAAAAAGCAGCCTCAGAAAATTACTGAACAGTGGTCTGTCACAGGCGATGAAAGACAAATTATTTTGTTCCTATAAACAAACACATGTAGTACATAAAATCTAAGAATGTAACTTGTAGCATAAAATATTCAATTGAATAATCAAAATAATAAAATACATATTGAATATCATCAAGAAGTAGCACAGCACTTATAAATACAGTTATAATACAAAGTATTAAAGGAAAATAAAAATGGCAGAGAATTGTACACAAGGCACATAGGGGTCACAAATATTAGAAAATGATGCCACTTTCCTGCATAGACCCTGATAAATTATTAGGATGAAAGTGAATTTTTAATAAGAAATAGTCACTTAAGAAAATCAGAGCAAAGTCTTCACTGTTTTATGTATAGTAGAATAAACAAGCAAAAATTTTGATTAGGAGTAACATTCTTCTCTATGTAGTGTATTTTTTAATTAATCCTTTCATTTTATTGATATTATTATATAATTATACCATTCCTGCTTCTACATTCTCCTCCCAGCCCCTTGAATTTAACATCCTTGCTCTTTTTCAAATTATTTTGTGATATAACATAATTTCACAAAATTGATAATTATGGTATTTTTTATTTGTTGTAATGAATAGTTTTGATAGCACAAAACATAGGACATTTTAGTTTCTCATATCAGTGAGATTTAAGATAAGAGAATGGAAGGGAGTTAGGAAGATGGTTCAGTGAACATTAGCCCAAAATGTTAATAAATAAATAGTAAATTATTAGAGTAGGTTTAATATTATGCCCATTTAGCACAACAATACTTGTTGTATTTAGTTTCTGGCCTGGACTTTCTGCTCTATTCCGAAGGTTTGGACTCACTTTGAGCCCTGCTTAGGCACAAATAATCAGACATAGAGTTATATTAATTTTATGCTGATTCACCTAGGACCCAGTCATATAGTTTTCTAATTCTTTATCCTTAAACTAATCCATTATTCTTATTCTGTTCAGTCATGCATCTGAGCACCTTTTCTTTTTTTTTTTTTTTTTTTTAACTTTTCTGTTTGGCCCATGTCTCAAGCACATTACTAGCTAGTTCTTTCTTCTTAATTGAACCCATTTCCATTAATCTTCTCACCATGTGGCTCAGCTTGTGGCTCAGCCCGTACCTCCTCATGTTCCTCCTTCGGGGTCAGATGACTACTGACTAACTCCACCCTCCTTCTGCTTGTCTCTTCCTCTGATACTCCACCCACTTCTATAGTGCTGAGTACCTTTTCTTAGAGCAGCATTTTAGCTTCTTTCCTCTGTGTGTCATCTCCTGGCATCTCTATGACATCTGTGCCTGTTCTGAGATGTTATCAGAGTTTTCTCAGTCTGGTAGCCCACCTATGCTTCCTGTCTGCCTTCATCCAATTAGCATTTTTATTAAACTAGTAGGCAAGACAATTATTTACAATGGAACAGAATACAGTCCTACTACATATACTAGTAGGGTCTACATAGGGCTAATGTTTATCTAATCATAGGTTCATGGCTTGATAATGAAATCCAATATTGGTGATCTTTTGGCAATTCTGCTGCAAAGCTACCTCCAGGGTATGCAAAAAAAATCTTTGAAGATGACAAGAGCTAGACTTTTTCTATGTGAGGAAAAAAAATAATTGTCTATCTGACAAATAAGGGAACAACACATGTTTTCTGATGGTTTCAGGTTTGTCTGGTTGGTCCATCTGTTAAATACCAGTTGTCACCTGCTATATACTTTTAAGGTCTTCTGCAACCAGATATGGATTTCATCTTGTGAAGGGTGACATAGATCCAATTTGAAAGTGGTTGGGTTGTCTATTATTTTTATATCACTAGTGAAGCAGAGACATGTCCTGTAGGGCCAATTATCGTAGCTTACAGAGTTCACATGTTCATAACATTGATGGTTGCTTTTTTCCCTTGATACTCTACATAACATCTTATCCACTATAAAAGCTACCCAGTAGGGATGATGCTCCAATAACAGTGTTAGCTGGTATTCCTATGTTCTATAACTTAAGTATGATGTACTATGCTCAGGGATAGATTCTTCCCTTCAAGTCCAGGGGGTAAGATGACACAGAGCCTTGACAATGGTCTGTAATGTCTTGAAGGCAATGGGGCCTTCCTTGGCAACAGCTTCAAAAACACTACCTCACTACTTACATTGTAGGCTCTTTTCTGTTACTGTTTGATGTCTAGTTGGGGCAATATTATAGGCTAGTTCTATTTTAACATTTTTAATATATGCATATGTGTGTATGCACATATATTAATGAATTGTATACATGTAAGATTACATGAAATAGAAGCCTCCCTTTGGCTGTAATCAGACAGTGCACTGTTCTGGAACAGGCACATAGTGCTGGATCACAAGGTGACTTTTATTAGTTATTAACCAAAAACCAAAATTCAAAACCTTCCAGAATCCATCAGTTCTTTTACCTTATGCATGGATTGCAAACATAGGTGTCAAAAAGAGGGATGGGCACCTCTTTAATAAAAAAGGCAAAGGGCAATACACACGAGAATTAAAGGTAATTTTATCAATAAATTTCAACTTCCTTGTTCATTCAATCATTTCAAATTCTTTGGGGGCCATTTTTCAAGGCTGATTTTTTTTTTACAGTGTTCTACAAGGTTATGAAATGATATGTACATGGATTCAAAGGAGGACAGCACAGATAACCAGCCAGAAATTCATGTTCCAAAAATGTAAGAAGCATCAAAAGCAATGAAGTCAGACTTGGACAGGGTTACTCATCCTTTAAGTGATTTTGAAGCGAATGCCTATGGCTGTGGCATTCAAGGGAAAAAACTCATTTTCACAGTGGCAGGAAGTCACTCTTCTGATCAGTTTTGCTCCTCAAACCTAAAATGTTTCATGGCTTGTGGGAGAAGTAAACAAATGTAAGTCAAGAAATTGTAACATGGGAATACTTTTTTCTCTGCTGTTCCCTTCAGTTTTAGATAATTTCCTTTTGTTTTTCCTCATTATTGAAAACTATTTTAATTATTATTTTAAATGTTTGCTTTCTTTACTTTTATTCTTGTATGTATTCTTGAAAAATTTGATTTTGTAAGGCTTGTTTCTCAAGGAAAATGTAAAACTCTTTATTCAGTATTGATGTTAGAGTCGTATTCCTTTAATGTGGTACACATTTGATAGCTTTTTTTTTTTTTTTGACACACCATGTCATGAGTGTATGGCAAGAGAATGAGTCACCTCCTAATAATGTGGCCATATACATTAATGGGACTTGTTTGTTAACCTTTACTTTCCTTGTTTGTTATGGTTTTTCATTGCTAAAAATGCTAGGAGAGTTTACTTCAAAGGTGTATTTCTCTAAGGACACCTACAATCGACTAGATGAAGCATTTTGAAATTTTTTATTGTTAAGTATAATAGAAGATTAGATAAAAGTGAATGTTTCAGTAATCTTTCAGTCATACAAATGTTGCTTATGGTACTCTGATATCACAATAGACATTATTGAAGTAAAACAGGGGAAAATGAAGATTAATCATACAAATATGAGAGAAAAATGTTAATTCAAAAATAGGATTTCAGTGCCCTCGAAAGATCATGTGCTTTAACTTAATTTGAACTTGATCATCCAAAGCTTTAGTTGAGAGATCTAATTGAGGTATCACATCAGCATTCAGGAAATCTGTCTAATAGTGCCTCAAGTTCTAAGAAAAGGTACTGAGTAATCTTGAGTGCTATAAGAAGGTTAGTTTCTTTCAAAGATAGTTGTTAATCAAGGGTATGATAAGTTTTTTTCAGTGGCCACATCAGTTTAAGAATGTAGTCTAATTATTCCAATCTAATTCATGCATGTATAAACCATTGAGAAACAACGTATGGGAACTACTGTTGATATAGTTCTGAAATTGCCAGCCATGAATGTGAAACCTATTACCTTCAGTACTTCTCAGTATGTCCTAGAAAAAAAAGATGCTATTTTTACAACCACTCACTAACAACATTAACTTAATCATTGTTTCTTATTATATATGCAAGAAAATATAGTTGGGGTTGGAAGGTAAGTGTTGACAAAGTACTTTCTACTCTTTCAGAGGACCCAGATTTAAGTTCCCAGAACCCACATGCCTTCTCATAACAATTTGGGATGCCTTTAATAGGAGATCCAACACTCTGTGCTATTCTCCAAAACACCAGGTACACACAAGCCATACATATATGGAGGCAAACACTAATAAATATTAAAATAAATTTAAAATAAAATAGAGTAATTTATAAATATATGGAAATCATTTGAGATGACAATTATCCTTTATATAACATACAAATAAAAAGTAAACACCTAAGACTCTCCTTTACTTATATCAATACAAAAAATGTATTAGATACTGACAATCAAAATTAATTAATAAACTAGTATGTTAGATTATGTTATACCTTATTTGAATCTAAAAGCAATTGCCATATTTTAATTTGCTGTCTTCATATGAGTAATGTACAAATGTACAAAAGCAGAGGTTCAATGTTTAATTTCAGTTATCAATATTAAAAAAACAATGAATACAATGGAGCATGCACACTCAAATTAGCTAAATTACCTCATAATTTGATCAAAATTTATATTCCAATTATTAATTTTTATGTATGAGAGTAGGTTTGAGAAAAAAGAATTGTATGTTTATTTTTTATTATCTGAATTTAAAATGATTATATGATATTGAAAGCAATAAGGTAGCACTGACTGAAGCCAAGATTGAAGACAGACAAGACATTGACAGAGCTGCTCAGAGAGTGATTAGCATATAGATGAGACTGGATCAAGATATTTAAGTCATGTAAGCTACAAAATCCAAGGGCCAAGATTGGCATCACAAAGATGGGAAGATGGAAAGCCATAAAGAAAATCAGAATGGGCAAGAGAGAGTGCACTACTTGTGATATCCAAAATTAGAAGACAGAAATATTTAAAAGGATATTTTGGAAGTGTAAAATATATCAGGGTAGCCCATAATATAACCAGTAGAAATTCACTACATTTAAATAATGGAATAGGTTGTGTGTGAAGAATGACCATCAGAAAAGATTTAGGAGTAACAAGTACATGACATTTTGTGTGTGTATGTGTTGTATATTACATATGCATAATTTTCTTATCACTTATGAATAGTATATGCAAACTGTCTTTCAAATTTTTAATTTTTATGATTGATTTTACTTATTTATAATTGCTTATTGCTTTATTTGTTCAGGTAGGGTCTCTGTAACATAGAAATGTTTAGAAGTTACTATATATCCCAAGTTGGTGTCAAATTTATAGCAATCCTCTATCTTGAGCATCCCAAGTATATAAAATAGTCACTGTGCATGACTTATAATTCATAATACGTAATTCTTGTCCTAGCACCCCAAGGATAAAACTAACAAAGAAGGTTAAATACATAAATTTTGACTTACTACTTTCAAAATTTTCTTTATATTACAAATTTACCATAAAATTTCTTTAAAGTATTCAAAGAAATATGTTTGTCTATGATGCTTTGCTTATTTTATCCTTTGCAAAGATAACATTTGCTATTTTAGCTGCTAGGAGGGCTGCTGGTAGCCAGTTTTGCAGTATTAAGCACCTACTTGGATTATATTGGTTGAAGAAAGAAATGCTACTTTGCCGAATGATTTACTCCTGGGATATGTTAATGACATGATCCTTATATGGTATAGATGCTAAGGTTGCTTACACAGCAGCACAGCTATTAAGGGCTTCTCAAGCTCCAGATCCAATTATGTAGTCAGTTTTCCTTTAACACAATTAAATATTATCTCCCCTCACAGTCTTATTTTATCTCCTTGTTCTTTCCACAAGAAATAACTGAATATTTCCCTCAAATAAGCCAAATATTTGGTATTCTGTGACCATATAGAGTTGATTTTTAGGGAACTCAAACTTCTTTCTATGTATAAATACACACACATACACACATGCACACACATACATACAATTCTGAACTATCTGTATAAAATCTTCTGCCTATATAACTATAATCCTTATTAAAACAGTTTTTAATATTTATAAAAAAATCTCATTGTCTTAGATGATTATTCAGAAGCCAATAAAATGACAAGATATATGTGCAGATGATTTATTAAGGCAGTGATCTCAGAAGATATCTGTATGGGAAAAGCAGAAAACAGAAGGAAAAAGAAAAGCCTTGGCTTTAGGTCGATCTAGTAATAAACTCTGAGATGTAAATTACACCACATTGTTTGACCTGCCCAAAGCACAACAGTTGCATTTTCAAATTCTCTCAGTATCTCAGATTTAGTAGTACTCAGAGGAACACATACTGCCAAACTTTCAAATCTTCCAGCTTTCTGTAGGACAAGAATTCTTGAAGAAACAAATACCATACTGGAGGAAAGGCACAGAGCAGTGGAGCAAGTGCCCTATAGAAATAATAAAAATGATCTGAGGGAAGCTAACACCAAACACATAATGTTTCTGGAATTATTTACCTTGTTATTACACACACGGTGAGATGGAGCTCAGTCTTTTCTAAGGAGACTTTAGAAGTTGTTAAATGAAATAGCATTAGGGACTCTTATTTGTATGAGACAAGCAAAATTTTAATAGTAAGATATAACAAAACACACATATTGTGTAAGTTGGTCCCCTTTTCCTACAAAGACTAGAAATGAAATGTAAAACAGAGCACACAAAAAGGAGATGTTGAGTAGGCATTGGGATTGCTTTGATTGCTCTGGAGGTTTCCTGCTAAGCAGACAAGAAGGTTTCAGATCAAAAGTACCTTCTCACAGATGTGATTTCTACTTCCTTCAGGTTAAAAATAAAAATGAGGAAAAAAAAGAATAAGGAGTGATTTGACATTTCTGCAAAGTACTTGAAGGTACATTTCTACCTGATAAAGTATTTCAATTCACAAAATTGAATTATTGATCTTTCATCACTTGAAGAAATCAACAGCTGACCATGATGAGTCACAAGACTTTTTCTTAATTTACAGTTTTAAATTAATATGATTACCAGTATAGACACTCAAGTACACACAGCATAGCTTCATATTTAATGCAATTTAAAGTTGAAATAAACAAGCTAAGTCTGGAATTTGTGGTTTATAATTCTTCTGGAAAAAGATTTTGAAAATTCGCTCATATTAAATTTATATTAGGAAGAATATTAAAATATTGAAATGTTTATTTTAATGACTTCTAATATATGCTAATAGAATCAAATGCATGAATTATCATTATGTAAAGGTACACTTAGAAATGGTTTTTAAATTACAATAAAATACATCATACATCCTAAATAACAAAGGTGCTACAAAAAAACTTTTAAATTTAAAGTTTCATATTTTAATAGTTTTGCAAACATATTAAATGAGTAGAATATTACATTTTGAACTTTAGTAATCATTCTATGTTTTTATCAAGTAAGAAATATTCCTTCTAAAATATGCAAATATTTAAAATAAAAATAATGTTTGAAAATGACAAATTTCAAAAATATTACTTAAGTTTTAAAAATAAATTTCTAACCAAAATTGTCTTCAAACTGCATTCAAAATTGTACCATGGAAAGTTTTCTTTAAAAAAAAATATTAGTGAATGCACAGTCTTCTAGATGTCCAAAGTCATGATGCTGTTGTCCTCTTGTAGGTGAGAAGGCAGTGTGCCCTGCTTGCTGCATCACCCACTTTTGGATAGTCTCTTAAGCACTATTTGTATTTAACAATTAGTATTTATTCCCAATTCTGCATATCAAAGATACTTCCCTATCTCAGTTTCCATGAAGTCATAATCAGAAAAATCTTATAAATATTTTAAAAGTTGTCAACTGGTTAACTTTTATAACACTATAGCTTAGCATTGTTGGTTCACTGAATTTCTTCTATTACTTATATTTATTGATTACCTCAGATGTAACTGAGTTTCAGTTTTGCATTTCAGATAAAATGTAATATTTCCTAAGAATTGTGATCTCTACATTACTGGAGATAGATTATTCTAAATATGGACCACAAAAAATAGTTTTCAGAACAATTCACTACTTTTAAAATTTTGAAATTATTTTCTAAATTTATAAAAAAAATGCTGAGGACTAATATTTAAAGATATAGGTGTACCTTTAAAAATTGGAGGTTTTTTGTTTGTTTTGTTTTTACTGCTACATAATGCTCCATTGTGTAAATTATCCATTTTTATCTATTCTTCAGTACAGGGCATCTAGGTTGTTTTCAGGTTTTAGCTATTATGAGTAATGCTGCTATAAACATAGTTGAGCCAATGTCCTTGTTGTATGAGTGTGCATCCTTTGGGTAGTTGCCCAGGAGTGTTATTGCTGGATTATGAGGTAGACTGATTCTCAAGTTTTTGAAAAACCAGAGAAGATATGTAGCAAAGAGGACCCTAAGAGAGACATCCATGGATTCTCCCCTGGGAGGGGAAACAGATAAGATCTCCTGAGTAAATTGGGAGCATGAGGACAAGTAAGGAGAGATGGGAAGAGAACATAAGGGAATGGGATGGTAAAATTTGGGGAGGGTACAGAGGGAGAACAAAGAAGATATATCTTGATAAAGGGAGCTATTTGTGGGCCAGGGTAGAAGTTGCTGCTAGGAATATTCCCAGAAATCTAAAAGAATGATCCCAGCTAAGACTCTAAGCAATAGTGGAGGGGATAGGGTACCTTCACTGGCCTTCCTCTGTAATCAAATTGATGGCCACCCTAAATGTCATTATAGAACCTTCATCCAGCCACTGATGGAAGCAGATGCAGAGATCCACAAATAAGCACTGGGCTGAGCTCCAAGTCAAGTCCAAGAGAAGGCAGAAGTAGTACTTGAGCAAAAAGGGATCAAGATCATTATAGGAAAACCCAGAGAGACAGTGGACCTGTGAACTCCCTCCCTCTGGATTGACAGCTGGGGAAGCTGCATGGAACCAAACTAGACTTAAGAACTTTGTGAGTTCTCTGTCAGTAGAACTAGGATTTTTCATTGATTCATGAGCTGGCCTTTTGAAATCTATTTCTTCTAGAGAGATGCATTGCTCAGCCTTGATGCAGGAGGGCCTGTTCCTGTCTCAACTCGATGTACCAGACTTTGTTGATTCCCTATGGGAGGCATTATCCCCTCTGAGGAATGGATAGGTGGGGGGAATCTGGGTTTGTGAGTAGGAGGAGGTATACAAGGGGGAACTGTGGTTGATATGTAAAATAAAAACAAAAACCTTTAAATAAAAATAAATAAATAAAAGTTGTGTACCATCTTTTGCTGTTACATGCATGTAAATATAAAAATACTGCCAATAAAATAACAATGAAGTAGATCACTAATTTATTTTTATAAATAAGTTGTTAAAATTTTAATATAATATGGACAACTATACAACTACCTAAAATATGGTCACAAATAAATCATTTTTCCACTAAGAAAGAGAATAACAGAGTTCAGTTTCCACATTAAAGTAACTTATTTGTTAATATCCCAATTGTTATGAAAATAATTGTAATACATCGCAGAAAACAAAAAGTAAATAGAAGATCCATGCTACTACAAATAAAATTAATCTAACTACCATCTCAAAAGTTGAATTAACTTAAAAGCAGATATCAGTAAATGAGATATAATTGAACTTAGATCACTATTTCAAGAAAACTAAAAGTAGACTTCAAATTTGAAACTTTCTTTCTGAAGTTCCAGAAAGAAGCCACACTTTACTCTGGTTCTCTTAAAGGATGGTTAACTAATTCAAATTTCAATGATTGTGAAGAGGTTAGAGTGGTACAGGTCAAGAGCCTAATTACATTTTATCTTAGGATATCTTTATCTCTTTGAAAAGCTATTTCTTGCCTTCTCTGTGTCTAAAACATAAGGTGATAATTACATTAACTGTTTGGGACATACAGTGGAAGTTTCCTCATATTTATTTTATGTCTCCATCACTATATTTAAAATTGTCCCCAGTTCACTATTATTCATATTTGATGAGAAAATAATAAGTGTCTTAACCTATTTTGAGATTATGTCATAGTAGCATTGAATGCCCACTAACACAAACTGGGAACTTCTAATTGTGTGTTTATGATTAGAAATTGACAATAAAATACAAATGTTAGAGAATGTACAAAAATGACAACTTACTTAACACACTTCTCATGGAAAATTAATAATTTTGGCATTAGTTTATAAAATAAATTGTACCAGAATATCTTTGCTAACAATAACCATATTTTATTTGAAGAAAGTAATAATCCTAAATCTATAAACTATATTTGAATAGAAAACTTTATGGTAGTGGAGTTTGTAATTCTTTTCTAAATTATCTTCAACTAAACAAAACTGACCTCAATGGCATTGGTTGAAAATATTCATTTTTAATAAGAAACATATAAAATCTTTTTTACTTAAAAGTTTTCTTTATTTTACATACCAACCATAGTCCCCTTCCCTTTCTTCCTCCTACTCACACTCCAGTCTCTCCCATACCCCCACCTATTTCTCAGAGAGAATAAAGCCTCCCATGGGCATCAATAATATCTGGCATGTCAAGTTGCAGCAGAATGAAGCCCTTCCCTCTATATAAAGATTGAGTAGCGTATCCCTCTATAGGTAATGGGCTCCAAAAAGCAATTCATACACTAGAAATAAAACCTGTTTCTATTACCAGAGGCCCTGCAAACTGCCCAAGCCACACAATTATCATTTATACTCAGAAGGCTTGGTTCAGTCCCATTCTGGTTCCTGAGTTGTCTAGTCAAGTGTCAGTGAGCTCCTAGTAGGTTGGGTCAGTTGTCTCTGTGGGTTTCTCCATCATGATTTTGACCCCTTTGCTTATATAATCCCTCTCCCTCTCTTTACCTGGACTCCAGGACATTGGTCCAAATCTTAGCTATGAATCTCTGCATCCTCTTCCATCAATTTCTGGATGAAGGCTATGTAATGACAGTTAGGGTGGTCATCAACTTGATTACAAGGGAAGGCCAGCTCAGGCACCCACTCTACTATTGCTTTGAGTCTTAGCTGAAGTCACCCCTGTGGAATTCTGGGAATTCTTTTCTCCCTAACCCCAAATGGCTCCCTCTATCAAGATATTTCTTTCTTTACTCTATCTCTGTCCTCTCATACTGCAACCATCTCATTCCTTCATGTTCTCTTCCCGCTTCTCCTTATACTCACCCCCAAGCTCCCAAATTACTCAAAAAAAAAATCATTCATATTTTTAGCAAATGTGAAAATAAAAGGTTTGAAAATAAAATTTTGAATAAAAATAACTCTTAGAGAACTCAGATATTAAGAGTGTGTATAACTTGATTTTTTTAAACATTTTATTTTAAATATTTTTTAATTTTTGAGATATAATGTATAATATCATAATTTCCCTTTCCTTCCTTTCATGCAAGCCCACTAATTTACCATACTTCTTACTCTTTTCCAAATTTATGCATATTTTTCTCTACATGTTTTTATATATATGTAGTATGTGTGTGTCTTTAACTACATAAATACAGCCTGCCCTGTATTTACAATATTGATTTTATAACAAAATTTACTATGCACATTTAGCACATTAAGAAAGAAAACTTAAAACTTTAGGCATCTAATAATTAACATGCAAACACTGTTCATAAATGTTGTATTTTCCCCTAGGGTTTCCTTAGGATGAAAAGGCAGTTGTACAAAAAAATGCTAACAAAGTGTTATGATAAACCCATCTGCACGAATTCCTCAGTTGCTACTCCAAGAACAATTAGAATGGCTCACGTGAACAGCTGTGTATCATTTCTTGGCTTCAATGAACAGCAGTGCTCACAACATTTCAACATTATCCTCAGAGAGACTCATTTCAGAAACCTCTGGGAAATGCTCAACAAAGATGAAAGTCTGGCAAGAAACACCTCCAACTTAGAAACTTGAGCATTTGGACTTGAGGGATGAATCTGTTCTAAGACTAGCTTAATAATAAGGCATCAATAACCTCTACAGAGAAGCAAGGGAATAATTCCTTCACCATGTCAGTCATCATCTCTAATTAATGTGGCCTTTTTAAGTCATAAATAATTTACTAAAGATGTATATGTAAAATATATACTTAAAATAGCATAACAGGTAGCCACAATTAAATGGTTTTGCCTAAGTGTCAAAAAGCATTATAATGTAAAGTTATTCTGCTATATTAATATATCAGTTAACCTTGCAATAGTAAGGAATATAAAATAATTAATGCCAAATACTCTGTTGTTTTATTTATTTGAACTATATACAGGGAAATCTCTAGAGAAACAAAATGAATGGGGGTTACCAGGAACATAAGGAATTGTTGTTTGAAACATATGTAGAGCTCCAACTTTTTGAGGTGGAAAGTTTTGGAAATGAAATCACTAATATCATTGGACTAAGCAAAATTTTAGAGTGATTAAAGTTTCAAATAATTAATTTTAGCCTTTGTTAACATTATTGCATTTAGTCATAACCTAATATTCCCTTTTAATTTTAGAGACAAGTTAATGAAAGTTTCTGTGTATGATAAATTTTAGAACCTCTAAACTTTTGCTGGTTTTATTAATAGTATCCAATATTTTTCCCTTTGGTTTCTGTCTTAGTTACTTTTCTATTTCATTGATAAAATACCAAAAAGAAGGTAACTCATAAAGAAAGTGCTTAATTTGGGTTATAATTCCAGAGGGCTAAAATTCATGACCATCATGGCAGGGAGAATGGCCGGATACACACCAGATAGCCCTTCAACTAATCTTGTGAATTGATTGTACTTTTACCTTTTACCAATCTATATCTTGTTTTGCATGGGTATAGTTCCCGTTGTAGAAATTGCCAACCTTTAAAAACATCAGGGGATGCATATTAAGACAGTTAACAGGGCTGCATAAGTCTCAATTGCCCATAATGGAATTACATCTAGATATTAAGAGGTCTCTGCCATTATATGGGGCAATTTTAGAGGCACCAATTTAAGTATATCTCCATAAGCCAAGGGCATAATTATAATTTTGATTCCAAAATTGATCATAATGACTTTTATCAAGTTGTACTGGAAAATCCTGAAAGAAAGAGCTAGTGACAATATTCCCAGGGAACAGGAAGACTCACTACAATGCAAAAATTGGGTATATTTGCACATCAAGCTAATAATGGACAAACTATCTTGGAATGCTCTAAAGAGGTCTTAATATAGAAAACACGGTGAGTAGTTCCACTGGTGGAGATAGCATGAAAATCTCCTATGGTCATCTTGTATAACTTTACATCATTAGAAGAGGCCTGTAAGGTAAAACAAATGCTCCTTCCATGGACTATTTTCACTCTTTTTTTTTTTTTATAGTTATCAGGTTTAGGAGAGGCAATCTGCAGCTCACATTAGTGGAAAATAAACTCAGGAATGCAGGGTAGTTAACCACAGGTAAAAGAGGTGGCAATGGTAGAATTGCCCATAAATCTTCAGACAAAATTGGGGGAGTTAATATAGCAAGGCAGAAATACATTACTTATCTGGAATTTTTTTTATGGCCCAAGTGTTTTGATCTATTGCTGGACAAGCATTGCTGGAGCCCTTTCATCCCAGCACTGTGGCACCCTGGGGAAAAACACAAGCATGCTCTAGCCCTTAGTTCAACAGTAGGGTAAGTGACTGCCATTGGAGAGAAGTGGGATACTTCCATTTAATGAGTGGTAGTGGCAATTGAGTATCTCTAGACAAATAAGCCCAGTGTTTACACATCAAATTCAATCCAGCTTTATCAAGGCTAAGACAATTAATATGAAAGAGAACTTTCACCAGAAAGAGGTTAAGATTTCTCTTAGCTTCTGGAGATAATGTCTTTGGCAAGAACTCTAAGAGTTCTATTAGTTCTCCCCAAAATGGGTTGTTCCTGTGGGCTGCAACAGATGCCTATTTTGTGAGATGTCTTCCAGGAGCCTAAAAAGTAATTGAGCTGTTGTGAAATATAAGCACGTCCTTTTAATATAGATAATTTGGGTTCAACAATAGACCAGAGTTTCACCTAGGTATCTTGGTCTAACATATAATTAATGAGAATAAGTCAGGCTTTTTAAGAACATCTGACTTTTGTGGGACAGTGGCTCTTTGAAGTGAAGGTCTTGTGTAGAACTACAATTGTAAGACACAATTTTTTATGCCCTTCAATATCATCCCAAAAGGTTCTGTCATCAGTTGTAAATACAGAGCTCATGTCTTCTATATGTCCCTTCCTCATAAATTACTAGACACAATGGATATTATGGCATGGATGGCTCTCTATTGCCATTCAAGTCTTTCTCCTGAACAGGGCAGGTAATCATTTTTTAAACTTGTTGACCTTCTACACTAATTGGTGATCCAGGCTTAAACTTCTAGTGTAGAAAGTATAGCACTTCTGTTTCAGTTAATATAGTGGCATCCATACCTGTGTTCATCAGTCCCCTAACTGTCTGCATCAAGAAATACAGTCATCATAGGTGAACATGGAAAAGTTAACAATGTCCAGAAAACCTTTGAATTGGTGGATAGTCATCTTATGGGTGGGACTGAGTTTAAAGGAACCAAAGTTTCTTTAGTCTGGGAGTAATAGACTTTAGCCCAACATAAACATTTTTTACATTTTGGGCTTTCTTGCTGTAAGTGGCCATGCTTGCCACAACCCAAGTAAGATTTGTCAACTGAGATTGTCTGAGTATTACTCTTTGATTATTTCTCATTTAAGATGGCACTGAGAGAAGCAGTGACCGCTGCAATCAGAACTGTGGATGGATATAAGTCTTTAGTAGCTGTCACTCATTTATGTATTATATCATTTTAGACAGCAACTACTGCATTGTGTGTAGGGGTGTTAAGCCCCTCCTCCATATCATTATTTCATCAGCATTACTCTTGTGGGATCTGGATGCACTCTCCATTCAACTACCCAGGCAAGAAAATAAGTAAAAATTTCTCCCAGCTGGTAAATGGGATTGCAGAAAGTATGCAGATAGATCCTGGGGAATGCAAGACTTAAGGGCTATAAAAGCTAACTCAGAAACTATCTGGAAATAAACCTTTTATTTAGTTTTGGCCTGGGTAACTGCCTAACATACTGTCCATGGGCTATAAGCATATTCAATGTAATAGGAACAATGTGCAATAAATAGTTTGTGCCTGAGATTTTACATGATCAGCATATGCTGAGCACTAGTTAAAGAAGATATCTGAGCCTAATAAGTCTTCGTCAGGGTTGTACAAATCATAATCGGTCTATAAACAGCCCATTGCCACTGAACTTGTTCAAAATATTATGGTAAATCTGGGTTGGACTCACTAGACACTTTTCTTGTAAGAGAAAGATCTGCAAAAGTTGAGAAAATCCATGGTTGATTAGGATCCTAGGGTTAAGACCCAAATTCACTGGAAAAGCCATAGCAGGTCTTTGAAACATTACAGATGCTGGCTGGCCAGCATTGGCACAGGTGGGTCCAGCACAGGCAGAAGGTCTCACAACAGCTGAAGGTTGGGGAATATAGGGAGCCAGCAGGAAAAGACTCTGCAGGCTGGGAAGTTTAGACTGCTTCAGGAATGAATGCTCAGGCTGAGCTGTTTGAGAAATAAAGTTAGGTAGATCAGATCAAGGATACTGTGGGACAGGGGTATTTTCCTGTGGGTAGAGGATGAGCAAAGAAAGAAGTTACTGGAGCAGCCTTAGGGGCTGCCCAGTTCTCCTTCTCTGCTTGAGCTCCTTGAGACAACTTCCTTCTCATTGTCTGACCCCTGGCAGGAACTGGTTATGGGTGGTGCTGAGGTAATAGAAAGATTAACACTGCACTGCTCCTAGAAAAAAAAATGTATGAATCCCTCTAGCAAGGAAGTGTTAAATTTGCAATTGTAGGCAGAGAACAGGGGTAAAAGAAAATGTAATTCCCATCAAAATCACAAAACAATTTTTTACAGACTTTGACAGAACAGTACTCAATTTTATTTAGAATAACAGAAAAGCCAAGATTACTAAAACAATTTTGCTCAACAAAAGAACCTCAGAAGGCATCACCATCCCTGACTTAAAGTTATATTATAGAGCTACAGTATTGAAAACAGCCTGTTATTGGCATAAAAACAGACTTGTGAATCAACAGAATAGAAATGCAGAACCATACATTAGCCCACACATCTATGAATAGCTGATTTTGGATGAAGAGGTCAAAATTATTCAATGGAAAAAAAGACAGTATCTTCACCAAATCTTGTTGGCATACCTGGATGGCAGTATGTAGAAAAATGTAAATAGATCCAAGCCTATCACCCTAAACAAAACTCAAAACTAAGTGGATCAAAGACCTCAACAGAAAACCATCTATGCTGAACTTGATAGAAAAGAAAGTTGGAAATACCCTCCAACGCATTGGTACAAGTGGCTCCTTCCTAAATATAACAATAGTAGTACAGACACTAAGTAATACCAGTAGTACAGACACTATAATCACTAAGTAGTCTCCTGAAACTGAGAATTTTCTGTAAGGCAAAGGACACAGTCATTAAAACAAAATAACAGCCTACAGAATGTGAAAAGGTTTTCACCAGCCCTACAAGTGACAGAGGACTGATCTCTAAAATATATAGAGAACTCAAGATACTAGAGCCCAAAACCCTGAATAACCCAATCAAAAAATAGGGTTCAGAATTAAAAAGGGAATTCTCAGCAGAAGAATTACAAATGGCTGAAATACTCTTGAAAAAATGCTCAACCTCTTTAACCATCAGAGAAATGCAAATCAAAACAACTTTGAGATACCTCCTTATACCTGTCAGAATGGCTGAGATTAAAGACACAGATGACAGCCTATGCTGGAGAGGTTGCAGAGCAAGGGGAACACTCCTACATTGTTGGTGGGAGTGTAAGCTTGTTCGGTCACTCTGGAATGCAATATGAAAGTTTCCCAGAAAACTGGAAGTCAATCTCCCCAAGAATCCAGCAATACCACTACCAGGCATATACCTTAAAAATGCACATCTGCACTCCAAAGACATTAGGTCAGTTTATCTATCTTGTTGACTTTGTCAAATAATCAACTCTTTGATTCATTGATACTTTGTATTTTTCTTTTTGTTTCAATTGAATTGATTTTAGTTCTCATTTTGATTGTTTCCTGCCATCTATTCCTTCTAGGTGAGTTTGCTTCTAATCTTTATAGGACCATCAGCTGTGCTAATAGTTCTCTTGTGTGGGATTTCTCTAGTCTTTTCATGTAGGCATCTAGTTTTATGAATTTTCCTTTATGATTGCTTTCATTGTATTTTGTAAGTTTGGGTATGTCGAGGATTCATTTTCATTAAATTCTAGGAAATCTTTGATTTCTTTCTTAATTTCTTCCTTGACCCACAGGTGGTTCATTTGTGTGATGTTTAGTTTCCATGAGTTGGTAGGCTTTCTGTGATTCTTGATGTTGTGAAACTCTAACTTTAGGCCCTGGTGGTCCAATATGATACAAGGGATTATTTCCATTTTTTGCATCTATTGATATTTGCTTTATGACCAGTTATGTGATCAATTTTAGAGAAAGTTCCATGGGGTGTTAAGAAATATGTATATTCCTTTTTGTTTGGGTGGAAGTTTCAGTATATATCTACTAAGTCTATTTGGGTCATAACTTCTGCTAGATCTGTTATTTCTCTGTTGAGTTTCTGTCTGGTTGATGTGTACAAGGGTGAAAGTGGTGTATTGAAGTCTCCCACTATTAGTGTGTCAGATTTAATATGTGGTATAAGCTTTGCAAGTGTTCAGGTCTTGAAGCTATAGAACCACCTACTTCTTCTGTGGTATCTTGTTTACCTTCGTATTGTTGTATGTATTCTTGCACTCTCGTCTGCCCATTTTTTCCACAATTCACTCTTGGTTAGTTCTTGGTCAGCTCTTAGTCAGTTGTTGGTCTGAGAATTAACTTAATCAGCTATGTGTTCAAAGGGTCAGCTACTCTGTTGAGGTAGCAGTTTTATGATGCCAGTCTTCACCTCTTGACCTGTCATCACTTAGCTGTATGCCCAGGGACTTGGCTGTTTCCAAGCTGCTATTACACCAACTGTGTTCTGGGTGTACTGTGCTCCCTACCAAAGCCAAGTGGATGTCTCAGGGCCTGGATTCAGGTGGCTGAAGTCACTTTCTGACCTCTGCCCTCTCAGCTGTGATTTTAGGAACTCTTCTGCTTCCTTGCAGCTGTTACCCAAGTCATGGTCTGTACAGAATGCATTCCCCACCGAAGAAGCAGATCCTCCCACCTCTGAGCCTTGTGCCCGGACCAAAGGACTCAGCTGTTCCCCCACTGCTATTGTACAAGCCATAATCTGGGCATGCTGTGCTCTGCACAGAAGTGGGGTGGCTGTTCAGGGCCCAGGGTTCAGGTGGCAGAAGTCACCTTCTGGCTTCTCACCTTTTGCCATCTTTAAAGCAGGATTTCTTTGGTATTTGTCTTTTACTTATGCCAGGATAAATAGTCATTAAATTTATTGAACATCTCTTATTTCCATGTCTTATCTTCCTAGGACAATACTGGGAGAGAAAACCTTAACCCTAAGCATTTATTTTCGGTTGTTTGTTGTTGTTGTTGTTGTTTGTTTGTTTATTTTAATTTAAGTTCTGAAGACTCAATGTCAGGTACTCATTAAACTCAATATTTGTTCATAACTCTCCCCCAAACCCTCTCGCAAATATTCTTGGCATGAAATTTGCAACTTATTAATATCAAGAATATCACAGAAATTACAATATAAAAATATAATTTTACACAATATTTTACAATATTTTTCATAAAAGATGGAGAACAAAGTCTGTTCACTGTCACATTTTAAAGATCAGATTTTATGGATTCATGGATTTTTAGGATGAAGGTCAAACCCAGAATTAATGAATAACCACAAGGGATGCTAAAATGAGCTAAGATGACTAAGGATATTTTCCTTGCCAATTTTTTTTCTGTTTATTACAAACAAGCTGGTAATAAACCAGCTTTCATAAATAACAAATAAACCCCAAGCTTACTTAGCAAATAAATTCAATTTATTTTACCCCAAGTACTGGGATCAAGGTCATTCTATCTTCTTATGGTATCTCAAAACTCATAGTCAATAGTCCTTGTTATAAGGAAATAGACGATTTAAAATTTATTTACCTTTCCATGGATATCTTTTATGGCTAACTCCATAAAATGACCTCTTTCAAATTGTGAGTTTGTTTCCCTTTTCAATGTTTATTTTCAGGTTGTGTCTATTGTTTACATATTTAATTTCTACAAAAGCCTCTTCTATGTTTATGCATTTTTTCCTTGTCTTTGCCATTTTCTCTGGATCTCTCTTGACAGTAGATTAAGACAGCTCCTATCCTTGTTAACAGCAGTAAGTGCTGAAGACACTTGGGTGAAGCTTCCAATGAAGATAGATTACCTACTAGAAATGCTGTTTCTATAGACTGTGCAAAACAAAAGGCTATTCAGCCTTTTAAGTTGAACACAGAGAAAAACAAATACTGTCTCTGAAATGCAAACTAGGTGGCAATGACTAACTAGAGCACCCCCTAGTTTTCTTTGTTTGTATTTATCTTTCAAATATAATATAATTATAACATTTTTTTTCTTTTCTCCCTCCAAGAACTCCCATATCTCTACCTGATCTTCAAATTTACAGTCTGCTTTTTTTCTAACTGTTACTACATGCATACATTTATATTCTTATACATAAAATCTTATATGTAACCTGTATAGACCACATAATTTTATTTACAGAAATTCCATGCATTACTGAAGAATGGATTTTTTAAATAAAATTTTAAAGGAAAATTAACTCACAGATACAGTACAAGACAAATTTAGTTGCAGAGTACATGGAAAGCTACTTCACATTGTCTGGATGGGTCTTCACCATCCAAGTATATTAGAGAGAAGAAGGCTACATAAGTATCCAGATCTTAAACTGACTGAACGGCCAAATCCTAGGAGCTGAAACCCAAAAGTCATAGGTGGAAGGGTATATATCCCCCAGATCATACTCTAGCCTAAAAGCCATACTCTCAGGTCTTATATCCCAGGGCCAAGATAAAAGGATACATATTCTGCATTATATTTCCCCTTTTTTCTATTTAAGAAATTTCTAAACCTAATAAAAATTGATATATAGTAAGAAGAATTACCAAATATTGTCTAGAAGAAATAAAGGATAATAATTATAAACAAAATGGAACTATAACCAACAATGACAACATTAAGCAGAAACATATCAAATGTTCAGAATAAGTTGGGAGCTCACAGATTCTAAAATAACTGCTGAGGAACCTTCATGGTATAAACCTGAACCTTCTGAATGTAGATGACAGTCAAAAGGTACAGGCTGTTTCTGGATCCTCTTGCAATTGGACCAGAATCGACCTGGGCCCATGAACTAACTGGATTCTCAAAGCCCATGTCTATTGGGAAAACATCTTTCTCAGCCTTGATACTTGGGGGAGGAACTCATTTCTACTTCAACTGGACATGACAGACCAAATTGACTTACTTTAGGATTCCTTGCCTCCTCTGAGAAGTGAACTGGGGGGTGCAAGTGAAGGAGGAAGAGAGAATTTGAGGGAAAACTGGGAGAAGGGGGTAGGAAAAGTAGCAGTAGTGAGTATGGGAAAAATTATAGATAAAATAAAATTGATAACAATAACATTTAAAAATAAAAAGTTAAAAACAACTTTGAGATACCACCTTACACCTGTCAGAATGGCAAAGATTAAAAACACAGATGACAGACTATGCTGGGGAGGATGTGGAGCAAAGGGAACACTTCTCCATTGTTGGAAGGAGTGTTAACTTGTTCAGCCACTCTGGAATGAAGTATGGCAGTTTCTCAGAAAACTGGGAATCAGTCTTCCCAATGGTCCAGCAATACCACTATTGGGCATATACCCTAAAGATGCACATTCACTCCCCAGAAGCATTAACCCAGTTATGTTCATTGTAGCATTTTTCATAATAGCTAGAAACAACCTAGATGCCCCTCAACTGAAGAATGGAATAACAAACTGTGGTACATCTACACAGTGGAGTACCGCTCAGCAGTAAGAAAAAAATGATGTACTAAAATTTGCAGACAAATAGATGGATTTAGAAAATATCCTCCTAAGTGAGGTATCACAAACCTAGAAAGATAAGCAGGGGATGTACTCACTCATTAGTGTACTTATAGAAAAAAAATAAAGAACACCTAAGCTGCAAACCAATACCAATGTATAGCTTGGGATCTGAAAGAACCCAAGAGACATCCAGGGAGTCCCCTAGGACAAGAAAATAGAGAAGATCTCCTTAGCTAATTGGAAGCATAAGTGGTTACAACCAAGAAGAGGTGGGAACAAATAACAAGAGAAGGAGATGATTAAGTGAGAGAAACAAGGAGGGAGAGAATCAAAAAGAGATGGAGATCTTAATAGAGAAAGCAAATATGGAGTTGGAAAAAGATTTGTGCTACAGAAACCTCCAAAAACTCACAGAATGTTGCTGCCTAGGTTTCCAACTAAGAGCGAAGGTGTTGCCTAAACAGGACTTCCCTCATAATCAAATGAATAACCATGCTAAGTGCTATCACAGAACTTACAACCAACAATGAATAGAAGTGAAGGCAGGGATACATGGCTGAGCACTAGGCCCAGTCCCTGGTCCAACTGATAGTGAGGGAGGAGACTCTATATGAACAAGGGGATAGGAACTATGAAGAAAATTCTTACAGTGATGGCTGGCTGGAGCTCTGGGGAGCTCACTGAATCAAGAACAGTCATCTGGGAACCATCTGGAAAAGGAACTAAGCCCTCCAAGTATAGGCCACTGTCCACTGTCCACTGGCATGGGTAATATGTGGAGCCTCAAGGGGAGGGTTCAGATTGTGTTTCTGTGCATGAAGTGGCACCCTGGAGCCCTAACCCTAACCCTAACCCTAACCCTAACCTAATCCAGTCTTGATATTAGAATGAGGAAATCAGATCTACCTGGAGTGAATGCTGAGCTGATACACCTTGGGACCTCTTGCCCTTTCTGAGTAGGGACTGGGTCTGGGAAGGAGGGAGGCTGAAGACTGACTGAGAGGGTTTCGTAGGGGGAAAGGAGTTGAAACAAAGATATACTTAGATAAAAATGAGACTTTATTCTATAAAAATAAAAAATAAAAGATTATTCCTGAAGAATCTAAGTTTAGTGCCTAAGATGATCTTAGCTAAGACATGAGAGGATTATAAATGTAACTATCTAGTTTCTACTCCATCACACACCTGAGAAGAGCACTAACACCTGAGTAAATAGAAAGTGTAAGCAAGCAGCATTCAAGAAATACATGAAATGACAGAGATATTTGGCTGCCTGGACAGCCAGCCAATGTTTCTGTGCAATTCTGGGGCATACAATTATGGATATGGCCTAGAATATCCGACAGACCATTTTCAGAAGCAGGATAATTTGAAAGAGTGTCTTATGCTATCTTGGTAAGGTCCAGCAGTCACTTCCACTATTTTTGCTACCTGCTTGTCCACATTAGGGAGTGTGCTTATTGTCACCAGTTGAGTAAGGATTGTTTTTTGACTAACAGATCATTAAGCCACAAAGGAGACAAACTCCATATGGAGTGTCTTTAATGTCCGACATTCTAATGAGTAGATAGGTGCTGCCAGGAGCTATTGAACCTCACATCAGCAGGATTCTAAGTTATTATAGCACTTAAATACCCTATTTTTTTTTTTTGGTCTATAAAGTGTTTCATGATAACCTATGCATCTGGCATATGCTATTGTAGTTTATAAAATCTACCTAACATGACAATAAATATGACAACTATGGGTGATACTTAACCTGTAATTCTTATCAACTTAAATATCTTCAAAATTAATGCTTCACATTATAAGAATAAACAATCTAAACAGATGTACAGTAAATTGACATTGTCCTTGAATATAAATATCTTAAGCAGAGGTAAAAATATATGCTACAAATAAGAGAACAATATCTTTAATATGTATCAATATACAAAATATTCTAAACAGAGGTAGAACATGATAAATATATGACAAATATTTTATATTTATATCAAGAAATGCTTTAAAAAATAGAAGTATATGCACAATATTGAAAATTACCTTATACAGAAATAATAAAACAATTTACATTTTTGTCAATATACAAGAATCCATACCAGTGAAAATTATCTATAGCTGATAGTTTGCTTAATTACTTTACAAGTAGACACAAAAATCTTCCTTACTATCTTAACTATTCTCCATTTTTCTCCAAAGGAAATTCCTGAGTCTAACTTTATTGTGCCACTCCCAACCCTAATACAACTTATAGCCAACCCCTAACATGATTATTATCCACAACCCTGAGAAAACAAAACCTGTGGAAAGGGGAGGCTCTTTTCCTTAGAATTGCTTACTGCTGCCTGTGCAGTTCTGTAAAAAAAATTAAAATAATAGTTAAGTCCAATATGTTGAGCAGAAACACTTATAACCAGTCTCAGAGCAATGCATAAGGCTTATCTGAAGTTTTGGTTCAAGGTGTAATATGATGGATGATCTTAGAAAGCTGCTTTGGAACTTTCCCAAACAGCTTGTATGCAGTCCAAAGTAGATCTTGGAGTAGTGTTTATTGGCTCCATGACATCTTTATAAACTAGATTGAATTGTTGTGGAGCCTCATTTTCTTTCTGGAGACTTTAGAGATTGCTCTAGGATATTTACTGTTCACTGTAAAAAAATTTAATTTCCATAAAGGCCTCTTCTATGTTTATGCATAGAATTATGCATATCTATGTTTTGATATGCATAAACATTATGAATAGCAAAATAAAAAGTTAAATTTTAGGATAATACTATATACAAAAAGAAGTTCAATAGAGCTAAAAATGAGTATTGATAGAAGTAGATTTTTGACAATTATCCCTAGATTTTTAGGTGTTTACTGTCCCACACCAAATGACTCTTCTAATATGAGACAGAAACTCTTATTTTTTTTCTTTTAACATTATGTTTGAATTTGAAGGAAAAAGTCATATTCCAACTCCAAAGCCAACTTGATTTTTAAATGAGTCAGGACCACAGGTATTTTAGAGGTAAAGAGACATAGATGTAAGACTATACTATATATATATATATATATATATATATATATATATATATATATATGTTTACCCTATATATTGTTACCAATAGGCCCAATTCTGCTTGCATGTTAAATTTTTTCTGGATAGCCTTTCTTTCTGACTTAGACATCAATATGTCCAAGGTCTTTTGACTTTTTGCAGGTGTGCATTTTTAATTTTCTGTAAAGATCAAAACAGAAGCCTGCCTCAACCCTTGTTTGATGAGTTTTTCATACAACTTGTAGAATTGCCACATTGGTAGATAAGTCATCATTGCTTCTTCTCCTGTTAGAATCAAAATCTTTTTTAATTTTGATACATCCATAGCTTTTCCTCAATGTAGCACATATCCAGGTTTCCACTCTGAGGTCAACACATCCTTGAAGAAGACAGGCTGGTTTAGCGGAGATTTTTTTTTTTTTTTTTTAATCCAATGCCTCTCCACAGCTGTTGTTTTTTTCTCATCAGCATTAAGACAATTCAATGTTAATAAGGCATTATGCAATCTATCTTTGAGGTTTTAGTTCCCCCTTTTTGATTATAAAGTATTTCTTTTATAGTGCAATTAAAACTTTCAACAACGACTTTTTCTGTAGTATGTATGGTATACCTGTAATATGCTTTATATAAGAAAAAAACCTCTTTCATTTCAAGGAAAAAACATAAGAAATATAACCCAGTTAGCTCAGTCAGTAAAACATATGACTCTTAAACTCAGGGCTCTATAACAGAAATCCAATGAATTACTGAGGAAATGATTATTTGTTAAGAAATTTTACAGAGAAGTTAACTCACAGATACAGGACAAAACAAATGAAGCTGCAGAATCCTCGGATAGGTGGGGATTAATCTGAAGCCACTTCACTCTACCTAACCCAATCTTCCCCATCTAGGTGTATGAGAGTAGGGGGCTGCATACATGTATCCCACATTGTATCCCAGATCTTAACGTGGCTCAAAGGCCACATCCTAGGAACTGGTACACAATGTCATAGGTGAAAGGATACATGTTCCCCAGATCTTACGCTAGCTTGTATCTCAAGGCCAAGGTAGAAGAATACATATCCCACTAAAGTTCCTTGTATGTATATTCTCTGAGCTGACTGTTTAGAACTGAGTAATAATTGCTGTGCTCTTCTGTGAAATGGGCCATGTCTCCAACTCTCATCTTTTTTGTAATTGCTAGGCCCCATGAGCTTTTCCCTTCCATTTTGTCTTGTTCACTGGTATTGACCTTTTCCAGCTCAAATTTTGGCAGTTATGTTGGTGAAACTTCATGAGTTCAAGGAATTTTTTAAGAGATTGTATCTCTTCGTAATATTACTCTGTTTTTATAAGAACTGTATTAATATTGCTTTGATTAACAAGAAATTCTTAAACAATTACTGAATAAATTATTTATAATAAAACTCAAGGACACACTGCATAATTTCAGTACCTAACCAACATTTAATACATCACTAATATAGGGAGGGGAGGAAATACAGGCATTCCTCACTTGGATTATAAATCCTTTGCAATCAATTTAAATTCTCAAATCCTTTTTTAACATACAAATCAGATAGTGGAAACTTACTTAGTTTGATTATCAAATCAAACTAAAATTAAGTCATTTAAAATTTGTTAAATTTACTAAGAAATAAAAACCCAATCATAAATCCAAAAGTATATACATGTACAGCATGACTTTGTTTTAGGATAAACAAGTTGATTTGGTATTGAGAAATTTATCCTATTTATAGGAAAACATAAGGCCTAGGCAATGGTTTTTCTGTCATCAGAACAAGAAATTTTCTAGAAAGACTATAGCTTTACCAAAGTTTTAAAAGTAACATGACTTTGCAGAGAAAAAGAAATAATAGAAATAAAAATATTAGTACATCTTTATTAGCATCCTTTCTACTCAGCAGGTAAATTTTTCCCTTTTGACCTTGTCCTAGTAAAGAAGAAAATTAAGTAGATATATACTTCATAATGTGTTTATTTAGCAAACAAGACAAAATTGTAATTTACACAAGAGAAAGATTAGAATGGCCCAACCTGGAACAGGGGAGGGATTTGCACTGGAGAGGGAGAGAGAGAGAGAGAGAGAGAGAGAGAGACAGAGACAGACAGAGAGAGACATAGAGACAGAGAGAGAGACAGAGAGAGACAGAGAGAGAGAATCTATAAACTCATGGAGAGCATCCTGCAAGTAATAATTTTCAGAGCATAGAAGAACTAATCATCAGCATATTATTATATTGGGCAAATGTAGAATAGCAAGACTGTATTCATAAAGTTAAAAGGTAAAGAAGTAAGAAAAAAACTTATAAAAATTATTATAACTATTGTTACTTAGAGTATCTAAGATTGATAACTTATTATGAAAAATGTTTGATTCTGACTTTCATATGACCTCTTGGTACATTATTTTAACTCAGTTTATAAACATTAATTAAATGTATCTAGCCAGAATTAGGGAAAGTTCTAAATAAGTATGATAAAAATTATTGAACAACTTTTTGATGCCTATAATAAATCAAATAAATACAGTAGAAATGTTAAAGCCAGTATCTCTGACATCATAACATAGCATTACAAATATTAAAAGGAAAGATATTGGTCAGTTGCACATAATTCAGTTGGGCCATATGTTTATAGATATATCTAAGTATATAAGAAAAGAAAAAGATGGTTTAAAAATCAATAGCTAAAAGCAAAAGGCAATCCTGGAGTATAATTGTGGGGGCATGATGTAAGGAACTCTGGAAAATAATGAGCAAGTGAGGAAAGAACAAAGATGACAGCTTGTTTCACAAAACTTCTAGGAAAATGGAACCAGACATTTTTATAGTCATTCATTGTTTTCTGAAGGGTAAAATAAGTAAGTGTTCCTAATAGTTTCTAATTATTAAAATCCTAGAAATATAAAATTTTCTTACAAAACAAATGATAGAAGTAAAATAAAAATAAGCCTGATGGAGTCATGAGTGCCATGTGTGTTTGCTTGTGTTTTCTAACAGTAACCCCTATTTGAACTTCTTGGAACCCCATTTGTTCCTTCATAATCCAAAGATTTTGCTGTAGCATGGATTTTTGGCAACTGTAAGGAGTTCCCATGGGCATGCTGCAGGAAGTTTAGCTGCCTGGGTGGTAAGTAGCAGGCCAGGCCGTGTCTGTAGAAAGGCACCTGACAATGATAAATAAAGCAACAGCTACAAACTTGGATTTTTTACTAACAATCCCGATCCAATTTTAACACCACTTTTCTATAATATATATGACTAATACATAGGCACACAGCTCAGGAAATTCTTAAACCTTGAATACAAAGATAAACAGGTGAATCACTCACACACACCTTTGATCCCAGCATAGGGAAAGCTGGGAGTGGCAACCAATACCCTTGATCCCATAACTTTAGAGACAGAACTTCTTCTGTTTCTATGAGTTCAAGGCTACATACCTTTAATCCTAATCTAAATAAAATAAAATAAAATAAATGAAGACTCATAAAAGCCAGACAGAGACAGAAGTGACTGGGAGAACCTACTGGCAGAAGCAACTGGCAAAAGCAACCAGGGACAAGGCAGAGGAAGTTGAAAGATGCTGAGTAAGAATTGACTGTGGTGCTTCCTCTCTCTGATATTTCAGCCTTCCCCTAGATATTTGGCTCTGAGTCTCATTCATAATACTATACAAGTGAACCTCTAACAGATGGTAAAGAAATCTTTTAGAAATGCAAGCAATATTGACATTAGAATTTTTGTTTACATCTATATAGAAAAAATAATTGGGCTATGATAGTCCAACACAAATCTATTTATAAATTTTCATTACAATTATTTTGTCAGAAATGATAGTATGCCTATCATATTTGTTATTTACAAAATACCGCATTTGGTACCAATATCTATGATAATGTACATTTTAAAAATTATAAAATTAAACTGAAAAAATCAAAAGTTAGAGTTTCTTAGACTAAATTATTGTTTTTATCTTTAAAATTAAGTAAGTGAGGAAAAATTGGGATTATGATATGTACAAATCTAGACTTAAATAGAAAAATATAATAATAGGATTATAGATTATTTCAGAATGCTTTGGTATGTGATAGAGCATTACAACCCAACAATAAATAGTTCATGCTGTGTTTTCCACATTTGCAAGTTCTGCTGATATCAAGTAAATCAGGGTGCTCACTCCTACCTCTACTTCTAGATCGTAGAAACCAGGCCCTTGTTCAAGAACTCTAAAGGCATCTGTGTTCATATGCATGCTCTAGATACTCACTTATACCCATATTTACACACAAAAGTTATAAAAATCTTTGAAATAGTCAATGAACACAAAACATATGCCCCCTTAATCCATCCCACATTGTTATGGTCTCCTAAATTATTAGAATTCACAAGGAAAAGATGAAGATTAGTGTGGTTTATATATGACCCTTTGCCTTTTAATTCACAAGGGTCAATTTTTAGCCCTCCACTGTTCTTTCTCTTTACCTATATTTGGACTGGGCACTGAAGAGCTATCTCTCCATGGATGCTAAAGCATTTGACTTTAATACATAAAAGAAGAAAAAAGATGTCACGGAATGGGTCTATCCATTTGGATCTAACATAAAATATAAAAAAGAAGTTACATATTTTTGTCTCTTCTCATCTCATTCCTTAATATTCACACAGGATATGCAAAACTCATTAATATTTCTGAGGCATCAAGGGTAAAAGTGGAGAAAGTATCCAGTAAGTGTCTGATAGATATTAGTTTGGGAAATAATGAACAAACTCCACAGTAATCCACAACACTGGGATGACCAAAGAGCAAACTATCCTCTTCACCTTCTCCATCAAATTGAGATGCCTATATGTTCTGCATATTTTTCTCACATAGAAAAAAAGATGTTTATAAATAGGATCCTCAAAGAAGACTGGTAAATAGCTATATTTGGGAGCTTATTTGCAAATCCATCTGGTTATGGGATCTTACTCTTTAACATCAAAATTGTACCTAAGCAAAGTGAACATTAATTAAAACTATGTGTCGATTTTAATTACTGCCAACCTCTGGAGCTTCTGAAACTCATATGATTTTATGTAAATGAGTGCATTGCATGTTTTTATTCTTGGAGATGTGACTTCTTCCTCAGAGAGTTCATCCCAAATATGACTTTGCACAACTTTTGTAGAGTAGAAGATGTGGCATGTAAGAGATCCTATGGCTTGAAAATTTTCTGTGACTATAGAAACTTTTACTGAAACTGAATGTTAGATTTCTCAACAGTTGAGTTTTATTACTTGCAATGTTTTTATAGATGCACTCAATGGTGAATGCACACGTGTCCACTCACAGAGAAACATACACTAGAACAGCTCTGAGGAACACTCACTCTGTAAAAGAATTCAGAACTTTCTCCAACCTGATATTCTTTCTTTTGTACCAGGCATCTAAAAGCAGAGTATCCAGGATATGTCTACTGCAAGTCATTATAAATCAGCAATCAGCAGAATTTTTCTGTGTGCTTATTTAATCATTTGAACATTATACTTATTGTTTTTATAGGTTTTCTATACCCTACTGAAACCTATAATAAAATTATAAATTATAAATAATTAATATGTAACAATGGTGTGTGTAACTATTTGGTATATTTTCTTTTCTGCCAACTACACACTGGATGCTCGTTATGTGAAATGAAAGGCAGAAATTCCTGCACCCTATATGGAACTATATTCTAACACCACTGGAAACCTACTCAAGCTGATTATATTCCAACATTTTTTCTTCAGTCTCCAAATAAACAGGAATTCTAGATGTTTGCAAGTTGTTATTTTAGCACATTATCTTCAAAAGTAAAAGCCAAATGATTTTGTATTTTATGACATTTATTTCTTAACTCTTTTCCTATAAGTTTTCCTGTTGCCTAGTTCAATCAGAATCACAGATTCTATCACTATTGTTATTTTCTCCACTGATGAAGTAGAGAAAGGAGGAGGTTGTCACTGTGAAGGCAAATATCAATTGTCAACTTTGTAAGTTCTAGAACCATCTAAGAGAAACATGTCTAAGCATGAAAATAGATATTACCTTGATTAGGTGAACTGAGGTAGTAAGATCACATATTGTTGGTGGCATCATTTCCTAGGATGAAATTATGCACTTAATACAAAAGAAAAAGTGAGCCTTATAAGCCTAAGCATTCGTCTGTCTTTCTGCTTCCTGACTGTGAATGCAATGTGACCAGCTGCCTTAAGCTCCTGACACCATGCCTCCCTATCTACCAGGATATGATAGCCCCTTCCACCATGATCCATAATGAGCTTGCTCTCATTTAAGTTACTTTAGTAAGGATATTTTGTCACAACAATGAAAAAGTGAGTAAGATAATCACTCATTAAAAAGAAACACTTAAAATGTTGATAAAGTGATTGTCTTATGTTTCTGGGATGTTATGTTTCATCTGCTCTGCCACTTGGAAATGCTGGAACACTATAAGGCATTTTCTTAGGAATCCATTTGCAGTTAGCATGTTTGTGTCTTTGTTCCTTCACATAATTCAAAGAAAATAGGAACAGATATGTAAGATGAGACCTTGTTTATTTGTAACAATTGGAATATCAAACATGATAATTAATGTGACTCTAATTACAGTCTTCTGCTAAGAGCATACCAGATTCTATATAGCATCACTATTTCTTTAAGATTTCATTCTTCTACTAAAGTTAAAGGCACAGAAAGGATTTTGAAATAGCAAAATTATATCCTATTGCAGTGATAGAAATATAGTTGTTGATGCTCAAGGCATTTCTGTGATTACATATTATATATTTAATAAAATCAGTTTGGAATATCAGATCCATCCATAGTCAAGCAAGGAGGGTAAGAGAGTGGTAACTCATGTTTTTAATCCCAGCACAGGAAAGCTAGGTAGGAGTGGTGACCTACGCCTTTATTCTCATAACTCCAGGGACAAAGATCTTTCTGTGTTTCTGTGAGTTCAAGGCCTAACTACCAAATAGTAGTAGCTCACACCTTTAATCTTAACTCTAGAATATGATGTAGAGTTGAACCCAGGCAGGTGTAGGAAGACAGAATTATTTTGTGGAAGACTAGAAGCTAGGATGAGGGGCTGGGAGATAGTTTGGCTGGGTGATATTTGACTGTGGTCTGTTTGCTCTCTCTGATATCACAGTTTTTCCCTGATATCTAGCTCTGAGTTTTCATTTAATAACAACTTGAATTTGTGTTACACATTCCCATTTTTTGAAAATTTAAAAAGTAATTGTCAATCACCAACTTAAAAAGTTCATTTTAAAAAATATAATTTATAAATTCCTTAAAAATCAAGATATAAATTCATTTGTGTGTTTAGGAGCTACTTGATAAAAAGAAGATAGAGATGCCTAAGAAAATTGTAAGCCCAGTAAAAATATATTCAGGCAATGACATCAGTAAAATTAGAATTGAGAATTGTTATTTCTGGAATTGTGTAATAATATTCTTGTTTTCCTTGTAAACATGAGATAACATAGCACAGTTGATGCTTGCTTAAACTTTGCATACAAATATGCACAATGCCAACTGGATTCAATTTATTCTGTCTTAATTTGAATTAACTTGATGGGCCTTCTGACACATGCTGAACAGACTAATTGTTGCTTATTTGGGTGCACTGAATCAGCGAATATGGCAATCAGAATCCAGGCAGATGTTCATAGTTTCTTTGATTGCAGAGAGCCCAAGGGTGGAAAATAAGAATCATTCTTCTGATTTACTGTGGTTACTGCCTGTCTCAGTACAGACTTCTCAGCAAATACAAACTTTAAAATAAGAAGATGTTGCTGGGGAGTTAGGAAGAACAGCCAGGAATGCTAATTACAAGGTTACCTTTAACACACTTGGCTTGTGAAGTTTCTATAAATAGGACTGAAAGTAATAAATTTGCATGAGCACATTTTTCTCCTTGTTCTCTTATTTTTATGTCATTAGTTCTATTATTACTGTAAAGTTATTATGGTCAATATCAAAGATAAAAATAATTATCAAGTACAAAATAAATGTGTGCTTTCAGACAGAATTATAGCTCAGTTGACAAGAGAGTTTGACCGACATCCACAGAGTCCTGGAGTTGATCTCCAAGTATGCCAATCATGGTAGCAGATACCTTTAGTTCCAACCCACTGGAGAATGAGAAAGGAGAATTGGAGTTCAAGGACTTCCTTCACTAAATAGTGAGCTCAACTCTAAAGATATAGTTAAAACCTGTCTCCAAAAAAGGGTGATCTTTTTCATTTACTAACCACTTTCCATATCATGAATTATCTATAGCATATATTTTATAACATAAAGGAACTAGGGTGTTATACAATCTACTGAATCTAAATGGGATTGTTGGTTTGGTCACTTCTTTCCTATGAGGAAATGAGACAGATTAACAGGAGTTAATCCAATTTATTCTACTTTACATTATCATTAAAAGTTAATGAAAGAAGAAATTACAAGAAATTAAAGAAGAAGAAAGAGAAATTAGAGTTTCTGATAAATTTACATCTAATGAATTTGTATATTTTTTGAAATTCTATCAAGTATTTTTTGTTCTTTATATAATTTGGGATATATATGTATAAATATATATTAATTATATTTTTAACATTTAATTTTAAAATTGTCACACTGTTTAATTCATGTAGTGTTTAATTCTGATATAAATTTTAACTTTTTGTGTATTTTCTAGTTTTTATTTCTTTTGCTATCAATCATTTCAAATTTACTAGTAGATCCTGTTAAGAATGTCCTACTTGAAAAACCATATATGGGGCTGAAGAGATCATTGGGCATTGAGTGTTTCCTAAAGATCCATCCAAAAATACCTACAACTTCATCTAGAAGAAATCTGATATCCTCTTCTGGTCTCTGTAGATATCCACACATTGGAGACACACAATCAGACCCACAGGTAGATGTAAATAAAATAATTGAGATTGAGTCTTTGAAAATAATCATCTTTTTGACATTTAAATGTATTCTACATTTCAACTGTGTCAACTTTGATTATTAAATTTGTTTTTCTATTTTTAAAGCAAAATTCTTTGACAGTTTTATATAACATATTGACAACACAAGTTTATAGTTTTCCATTGCAAATTTGAATTATATTTTTACTAGTGCCTTATAATAGTAATAAAAGTATTATTTGGGCATCTTGTAATTTTGAAGACAATCAAGTGTCCAGAGTTTTTTCAAATTTTTAAATTTGAAGTTTGCATTGTTATTAGTTAGGGTTCATACAATATGTTCTAATCGTCACTCCTCCTGCCAAGTAGTTACATATCTACCCTTCCTTTCCATTACTCTCAAATTTTGATCAGTTTGTTTTGTCTTTAATCCTTATGACCAACTTTTGTTGTCTAAATATTTTTGGATGTTGCTCCCTCCACTGGAGAATGATAAGCTTGCCAAGACCTATGCACTCTTACAGAAGGCTGTTCCCACCTCTCCCAGTACCTAACAACTGTCAATAGCTCCAATGATTGAATGAGATTGTGTGACCAACTTCTCCTACCATGTTGGGATTTGCTTTTGTTTGAGTTTGCCCACATTTTCTTAATACTATGTCAACTACTAAAGTTTCATATGCACAGCTTTCCTAAAGTCTAAAAGGTGATGTATCTTTATAGTCATCCACTTCCTATGTCTCTTACATTTTTTTCTACCCTTTCTTCCTAAATAACAGCCTTGGGAGGTTGGATGTAGAGCATTTTGTAATCTCTCTACTTTTCCCGGGAGTAGATCACTGCATTAATCCCCATCTATGACATATATAGGCTTTTCATATGAGGGTTGTGAGATGCATCTTTTGAAGTTTTTAAAATTATTTTTAGCATACCCCCTACTATTTCCTTTTCCAACTCTTTTACTGGTAACCTCCCATGTTCCCCCAACCCAAACTGCTATCCATTCCTCAGAGAGGGTAGAAACTCCCAAGGTGAGTCAATGCAGTCTGATATATATCAGTTGAGGTAGGACCAAGCCCCTTCCTCCCATATCCAGGCTGAGAAAGGTGTTCCTTTGTGGGGGATGGCATCCCAGGAGCCAGTTGATGTATTAGGAATAAATTCTGGTCCAATGACAGAGGTCCAACAAACTGCCCATATCATTTGACTGGCATCCACATTCAAAGGGACTCGTCAGTCCCATGCATGTTTCCCAACTCTGATCAGTTGCCTCTGTAAATTTTATCATCATGATTTTGACCCCTTTGTTCATATAATCTCTCCTCACTCTTTATCTAGACTGAAAGCTCAACCCTGTGAATCTCTGTATCTGTTTTCACCATTTGCTGAATAAAGGTCCAATAATAACAATTAGGGCAGTCATCAATTTGATTATAGGGGAAGGATAGTTTAGGCATCCTCTCCATTATTGCTTAGAGTCCTAACTAGGGTCGTATTTGTGGGTTCTTATGTTCATAGCAGCATTATTCATAAGAGCCAAAACCTGGAACTTGAAAAAAATTATCCCGAGTGAGGTAACACAGACACAGAAAAAAAAATGGTACAAATGCTCCAATAAGTAGGTTTTATTTTATTTTTTCCCTGTTCTAAAGTAATTTTATTAAATTGATTTGGACATACTGAAGATAACCATTATGGACTTTGAAGCTTGACATAAAATGAGTAGCTTCAAAAGTGTTAGTTGTATTCCAATAACAGCATGATAAAATAATTCAAGTATGTAGAAATATAAAACTCCAGGACTAGCTGAAAAAATGGAAAACATTTAGTCCACTGTCCTTATTCTACAAGAAAACTGGATTAAGCAATTTGCCCAAGGTAACATACCTTGTTGTGACCAAAGTTGCAACCCTGGAGAGACCACCAGAAGACAAGGAGGTAGCGGGATGGAAAAGCAAGGTTTATTGAATAGAGACGAGCAAGATCGAGAACCATTCCAGATGTCCATTACACAGAAATCATGCAGGAGGGTTGAGTAGGGCTGCAAGGGGGGGGGGCTCCTTTTATAGTCCAAGGCTGTGAATTTTGTTCAGTTGAGGATAATGGTATGAGTCATTAGCTAATTGGCTCGTGCTAGGGGCTTTCCAGAAACTAGGGTGGGGGTGCCTGGTAACAACAGGTCAGGCTCTTGATTGGTCAGTACCAACGTGAAAATTAAAGTGGGTGCATATCTCATTTTTATTATTATTTCTTCCTGGCATGTTTGGGCTAGTTTTGTGCAGGGTCCCGTATGGTCAAGCTGTCCTGTTTCTGTGCCCTAGAATGTCTCCTATAGAGGGGGGAAAGACCACCATCAACCCTGGACCGTGCAACTGGCCCAGGAATGATGGTGGTGTATTTTGACTAGGACATTTGGTGGTCAGTTAGCAGGGCCAGGGTGCTATGGATTCTGCAGTCAGAACTTAGGTCATGTTGCTCCTCTGTGAACAGCAGTTTCTAGCTATAGTCTCTGGGAACTGGGTGAGGGACTCTTTCTCAGGGCTCTGTCTGCTTTAGTTCTGCATAGTTCTCTAAAATGGAAGACTCCTTTTAGTTCTGGACCCCACCTGGATCATCCAGGTGTCCAGCTCATTCTCTCCTAGAACTGGGCAAGCTCCTCCAGGAATGTGGAACTGAACTCTATTTTATCTCTATGGCTACTAGAATACAAAATGGTATTTCTTGAGCTAAGTTTACTCTCTTCAACCTAATGGTAATAAAGCTAGAAAACAAATCAATTTTTCCCTAAACTATTTCTATTTCTGATATTTCAACTGGCTCTCTATCAACTACAAGTCTCAGCTTTCCTCTAGTGCTTCACTCTGTGGTGACACTAAAGTATAAGACACTACAGTAAATTGTTGTGATGGTTGGGAGGTCTATGTTAGCCAATAGCCCTCTCTGGAGAGGGGGAGGCAGTGACTAGGACTAGAGGCTTATCTGAAGGTGTCTGCATTGAAATACATGGTAACAGATTCATCCTCAAACAGGACCCACTGACTGTGTGCTCCTATGAAGCTTTCTCCGCACCAAAGCTTCAGTTTTACAAAAGCCTCTTCCAGCCAAACACCTAAAAAACAAAGCAAAACAAAACAAAAAAACAAAAATATCCAAGCAGTCTCATATTTCTAACCATCTGGGAAGTTCGTTCTCCAGCCTTAAATGCCTGCAGAAGCCGCCAAACCAATCACCCACTTCAGACTTAAATACAGGTCATGAGTTTCTCCAAAGACTTACTGAGGAAATGACCACATGAGGGAGACTGAGAATAGCAATGGGAAAGAAACAGAAATGGGAACTTTATGTTGGAATCACTGGGGACTTTTGGTCTTCTCAACATCCCTTGAGTTCCCCCCAAGAGTTTAAGAAACAAACAAACACAACAGACCCATAAATGCTAGCTGCTAAAGTCGTGGTTCAGCACCTTCCATCCCAGCAAACTACCTCCAGCATCTACATTGTGATTTTAGTTGTAAAGCACAGGATAACCAGGCTACAATTCACAACACCACTGAGCACCTAAGTAACAAGGAGGAACCTAAGAGAGACATTTATGGATTACAATGGGAAAGGGAAATAGACCAGATCTCCTGAATAAATTGGGACCATACAGGGGGGGAGGCGTGGGGAAGTAAGAAGAGGGCGTGGAATGATTGTGCTGGGAAAGGGACAGAGAGGGAGAACAACAAAATAGATATCATATATATGTATATATATGTATATAATTTGGTGATTTTACACCATGCACCCATCAAACTCAGTTATCAGTCATCTCAGATTCATATCCACATTTATGACCTCCCCATTTACAGAAAGATACATATCTTGATAAAGGGATCTGTTGTGAGGTTAGAGAGATGCATTATTAAGTGGTTATAATGGTAAATCATTAGGATTTTAGTTAATAATGTGGCAGCATAATAATAGGTTTGTCCCCTATAGCTCTGGGCTTATTTCTTCTCTATTGTAAGCCTAGTTAGGCATCATCTCCACTACTGAATGGAGTCTTAGCTGGGATCATCCCTGCAGATTCCTGGAAGGTTCCCTAGCACCAGGTTTCTTCCTATTCCCAAAATTACTTCCTCTGTCAAAATATATTTTTTTTTTTTGTCATTTTCTATCTCTATCCTTCTTCCAACTCAACTACCTCATTCCCTTATGGTATTTTCCCACCCCCTCTTTACTCAGGATATATTGTCTATTTCCCCTTCCTTGAGGGGAATCCATGGTTGTTTGTCTCTCAAATGATTCTCCTTGTAATCTAGCTGCTCAGAGATTGTGGATTGCAGCCTGATTATCCTTTGCTTCACTTTTAAAATTCACTTATGAGTGAGTATATACTGTGTTTCGTCACGCACAATCTCGCCAGCAAGGAAGACACTACAGGCTTCTTCCTTCAACAGTTTATTCGGGACCTTTACCAGAAGCTTCTACCGGGGGTTGAGGGGGGAAGCCCGCTCAATAGCTAAAAACGCTCAGGGCCTCTAAACCAAAATAAGCCACATGGGTACTGGTCATAGGTCCACGTACCTGGTAGCAAGCCACAATCCAAGGACAACCCAAATAGGGAATTGTTTATGGCAAGAGAGGAATTGTTTATGGCAAGAGAGCACTCACCCTCGAGGGGCGAGGGGTGGAAATCTGTGCCATCTTAAGGCCGCAGTCATGACTCAGCTCTCTACAGTGTTTATTTTTCCAGGTCTGTGTTTTCTCACTCAGGATAATATATTCTAGTTCCATCCATTAGGCTGCAATTTTCAGAAAGGCCATTTTATGTTTGTTTTTTTACTGCTGAATAGTGCTCCATTGTGTAATTGTACCACAATTTTTAAATCTATTCCTCAGTTGAGGAGCATCTAGGTTCTTTCCAAGTTCTCTCTGTTAAAAGTAATACTGCTATGCACATCGTTGATCTAATGTTGGTATGGTAAGAAAATTACACCCTTCGGTTATATGCCCAAAAGTGATGTTGCTGGCTGGATCAAGAGGGAGATTAATTTCCAGTTTTCTGAGAAACCACCAAGCTGATTTCTAAAGTGGCTGTACAAGTCTACATTCCCACCAGGAGGGAAGGAATTTTCCCCTTACTCCACAATCTCCCCAGCATAAGATGACATCAGTGATTTTTTTTTCTTTGTAGTTTTTTTTTTTGTTGTTTGTTTGGTTTTTTTTTTTTTTATCTTAACCATTATGACAGGTGTAAAATAATATCTCAGAGTTGTTTTAATTTGCAGTTCCCTGATCCCTTAGAATGTTGAGCTATTCTTCAAGTATTCTTTGGCCATTTTAGATTATTCTGTTGAGAATTCTGTTAAGATTTGTACTCCATTTTTAATTGGATTATTTGGTTTTTTTGTGACCTCTAGGGTCTTGAATTGTTTACATATTTTGGAGATCAGTTCCCAGTCAGATGTATGGTTGGTGAAGAAATTTTTCTATTCTGTAGGCTGTGTTATTGACCTTGTCCTTTGCCTTACAGAAAATTCCCAGTTTCAGGAGATCCTATTTATTAATTTTAATGCTTTTAGTGTCCGTGTTGCTGATGTTATATTTACGAAGTGGTCTCCTATGCCAATGCATTCAAGGCTATTTCCCACATTTTTTTTAAATCAGGTTCATAATAAATGGGTTTATGTTGAAGTCTTTGATCCAATTGGACTTGAGTTTTGTGCAGGGTGATAGATATGGCTCTATTTGCACCATTTAGTTTTGCCAGCACCATTTGTTGAAGATGATAATATTTTTCCAATGCATATTTTTAAATTCTTTGGCCAAAATAAGCTGTTCATAGCTGTGTAGATTAAATTTAGGGTCTTCAAATCTATTGATCCAGAAGTCTGTTTTTATTCCAGTACTGAGCTGTTTATATTACTGTATCTTTATAATAGTGTTTGAAATCAGAGATGGTGATGTCTCCCAAAGTTCTTTTATTGAACAGGGTTAGGGTTTTTTTTTTATTTTTAATTATTTTTGAATAAAGTCTCATTTTTTATCCTTGTATACCCTTGTTCTAACTCCCTTCCCCCTTCCACACCTCTCAATCACTCTCTCTTCTCTCCATCACTTAATCTCCTCCCCAGGAAGGGCAGGAGGTCCCAAGGTCCCAAGGTGGCTTAGTTCAGCGTCCACTTTGTTTTGGCTATCCTGAGTATTTTGTATTTCGATATGAAGTTGTGTAGTGGGATTCACAAGTTACCCAAGGAAGCGTTAGTGACCTCAGCAAATCCTAGTAACCTCCCACGATCCAGGCCCCGATGGGGCCTAACCAGGATCTTTCAGGACACAGAAGAACTGACTTGCCTTTCTGTTTATTCCTGCTTTTCTCTGGGGGAAGACCAAACATCTAGCAAGGGACGTTCTGACTCTCCTAGAATTGCATTAAGGTTACCTTGTATTCATGAGTGTTTATTAAACCCTTTAATAAATATTAATCTTTATATGATTATCCATTTGGATAATTTCGTTTATAACGTTGAGAATTGTTTTCTTGAGGTCTGTGAATTGGGATTTTAATAGGGATTGCATTGAATCTGTACATTGCTTTTGGTAAGATTGCCATTTTTACAGTGTTGATCCTACCTGAGAGCATGGGCAATCTTTTCAATTTCGAATATCTTCTTTAAATTTTTTTTCCATTGACTCAAAGTTATTATCATACAAGTCTTTCACTTCTTTGACTAGCATTACCTCAAGAAATTGGACATTATTTGCAGTTATTTTACAGGGTGCTATTTCCCTTTCAGCTCTTTTATCATTTATGTATAGGAGGAGGACTATTAATGTTTTTAATCTCGTATCCTGCCACATTGCTGAATGTGTTTATCAGCTGTAGGAGTCTCCTGGTAGAATTTTAAGGAACATTTATATATACTATTATACCATCTGCAAATAGCAATACTTTAGCTTTTTCCTTTCCAATTTGTTTTCCTTTGATTTCCTTTTGTTGTCTTATTTCTCTAACAAGAATTCTAAGTAGTAAATTGAATAGATATGGAGAAAGTGGATAGCATTGTCTTGTTCCTGATTTTAGTATAATTGTTTTGAGTTTCTTTCCATTTACTTTGATATTGTCTGTCACCTGGCTATATATTGCCTTTATTATGTTTAAATATGTTTCTTGTACTTCTGATATCTTCAATAGTTTTATCATGAAGTATTGTTGGGGCATTTTGTCAAAGGATTTTTTACTATCTAAAGAGATGATCGTGAGTTTTTTTTCTTTCACATTGTTTATTGATGGATGGCATTGAAACAGTTACTTTTTTATAGATTGGATGTTAGAAAATACAATTAGTTTCATACTAATTTAATATGCAAAATGTAATTAAAGCATAAATTTTTAAAATAGAATGCACAGACATACTGTGCATTCTAACTTAACTTTTTTCATTTTTATTATGAGTAAAGTCATATTTTTTTATCCTCCCCCTCCCAGTCACTCTCTCTTCTCCACATCTCTTTATCTCCTCCCCAGCAAGAGCAGGAGGTTCCAAGATACCAAGGTAGCTTAGTTCAGCATCCACTCCAGGTAGACCAGCTTTCCTCACCCTAACATCAAGACTGGGTCAGGTGTTCCTCTGGAGAGAATCGGTTCCAAGATGCTGGTCCAAGATGTTTCAGACCCCAAGCTGTTCAGTGGTTGTAGTTTGCAGCTTGGACATTCTTCACTTTGTGTTTAAAGTCCACTAATGAGTGAGTACATTCCCTGCTTATCTTTCTGAGTTTGTGATACCTTGCTCAGGAGGATATTCTCCAAATCCATCCATTTGCCTGCCAATTTTAGGATATCATTTTTTCTTACTGCTGAGTAGTACACCATTGTGTAGATGTACCACAGTTTGTTAATCTTCAGTTGATGGTCATCTAGGTTGTTTCCAGATTCTTGCTATTACGCATAATGTTGCTATGAACATAGTGGAGCTAATGCCTTTGTAGTGCTAATATGCGTATTATGTTAAACTATTTCTGCATCTCTGGGATGAAGCCTACTTATTATCATGGTGTATAATATTTTTTTTGAAATGAGGATTTGATTTACTATCATTATATTGAAAATCTTTACATCAAAGTTCATGAGAGAGTTTGGTCTGTAACTATCTTTCTTTGTTGCTTCTGTGTGTGTTTTTGGTATCACGGAGACTGTAGCCTCAAAAAGAGTTTGGCAATGTTTTTTTCTGTTTCTACTATGTGAGTCAATTTGAGGAGTATTGGTATTATTTCTTCTTTGAAATTGTAATAGAATTCTGTGCTGTAACCTTCTGGCAGTGGGCTTTGTTTGGTTGGGAAACTTTTAATATGTCCTCTTAAAAGCTTTTATTTCCTTAGGGGTTATACATCTATTTAGGTCATTTATCTGGTCTTAATTTAATTTTGGAAACTGGTACCTATCCAGAAAGCTGTCAATTTCTTTTAGGTTTTCCAATTTAGCAGAGTGCATGTTTTTGAAGTATAACTAATGATTTTCTAGGCTTTTGGTGTCTGTTGTTATGTCCCACTTTTCATTTTTAATTTTGTTAATTTGGATTTTCTCTCCATGTCTTTTGGTTAGTTTGGGTGAAGGTTTGTTTATCTTGTTGATTTTTTTCAAAGAACCACTTCTTTCATTCATTGATTCTTTGTATTGTTCAATTTGTTTTAACTATATTGATTTCAGCCCTGAGATTGATTATTTCCTGTTGTCTACTCCTCCTGGTGGAGTTTGCTTCTATTTTTCTGAGGGCTTTCAGCTGTGCTGTTAAGTCTCTTCTGTGAGATTAATTTTTTATGGAGGAGCCTAGTGCTATGAACTTTCGTATTAGCACTGCTTTCATTGTGTCTCTTAAGTTTGGGTATGTTGTGGATTCATACTCACTGAATTCTAGGAAATCTTTATTTTTTTCTTTACTTCTCCCTTGACCCAGAGGTTGTTCAGTGGAGAGATATTCAGTAGCTATAATTTTGTAGACTTTTTGTGGTTTGTGTTGTTGTTGAATTCTAAATTTAGTCTATGGTGGTGTGGTAGGAAATAAGGGTTTTTTTCCTCCATTTTTTAATCTATTTATATTTACTTTATGACTGTGTATGTGATCAGTTTTAAAGGAGGTATTATGGAGTGCTGAGAAGAAAGTAAATTCTTTGGAGTTTGGGTGGAATGTTCTGTATATATCTGTTAAGTCATAATACCTTTTAAATCTCTTATTTCTCTGTTAAATTTCTGTCTGAAGTTGCGGAGTGATGGGTGATTTTTGGATATGGGGTGGGTCATGTAGATTGCAGGATATAACAAAATTGATTGTTAATAAGGGATACCAGCCTGCAGGATTCTTCCTTGGTAGCCTCAGAAGTGGAGGTTCACAGATTATGCCCCATGGCCAAGGTCCTGAAAAATGGGCTCTCACTTATTTTGTTTGTTCAAGAGAAGGTTTTTCTGTACAGCTCTAGCTGTCCTGGAACAAACTCTGTAGACCAGGCTGAAGTTGAACTTTACAGAAATCTGCTGGCATCGCATCCCAGGTACTGGGGATTAAAAGTGTGTACAAACAGTACTAGTCTTTTTATTTTTCTATTTTTGAGCTGGATAACATGTTTAAAAAACATAATTATTTCTTATAGAAGTTTTCATAAAACAAATAATTCTGCAAGTGTCTCAATAGCCTCAAGTCTTACCTATCTAAAGGTATGTCCCTTCTCACTTCTTAGAGTTGTTTGTTGACAATTCAGTATTTACCTTTTGACTTTACAATATATTTTCAATGTTTTCTTGCATTTTAAAATAGTTTCTGTATATAATCATACATGTTTGTGCATGCCATGATGGGTATGTGGAAAAAAATTGACACAATGCCGTCTGTGGGAATCTGTTCCCTCCATTGTCATGTGGGTCCCAAGATGAAACTCAGGTCATGTGGGCAATTGTGCTGCTGAGCCTTCAAGCTGGCCAGAATTTTAATCAATGTTCCGTCCTGCAGCTTCCTCCTTTCTTCTTATTTGAAGGTATTGTATCTCTTCATCATCTTTGACTTAGATGATTAATTTTTTATTATTTTTATAAACATTTCATTTAAAACAACAAATCTCCCTCCAAATAATAAACTCTGGAACAAACTATTCTTTATAATGATGCAGTTTTAATTTTAAACATCATTAATCTGCCAGTACATTTTATAAATAATGCATCTAATTTCCTAAGAACTTTATATATATATATATAGTGTGTGATTTGCAATTCCCTTGTAAGATTCTTTAAATGAAAGCTTACACAATTCTAATAAGATATTCTAAAGAAGTTCCTTCTATTAAGTTTTATTTTAAAAAAATAAAGTGCAACAAATGGATTTCTTGATAATGTATCCTGTTTCCTGAAAAACTCACTTAAGATAATAAAAATTTCAATTATCCTAGTATTTTTAAGGAATAAAATTAAATGATACAATTTTTTTTAAAAAAACAAATTTTGTCTAAGCAGCTCAGATAGACAATGAGACTCTGGAATATTATTCTCTGCACGTACTAGGTGATTGTTCTTATATGTACACACTTAAAATTAAGTTTACCTTGTAGATTAAGCACAGTATAAAATTAATAAAATATCTCTCAAAATTTTGTTGCATTATACTTGTTATCTCTGTGAAGATACAAGACTATGGAGCCCTACAGGAAGAGATCAAGTGAGGTTGAATAATACTGGCTTTGTGCTGTAACATTAGGCTACTATGCAAGAACAATTTGCAAAGCACTACAGTTTTGTAGCTGTCAATCTCATAATGCAGATGACTATTAAATGACCTTTATGACAGTAATAGTGGACACTGCATGGCTACTCTGGACAAAGGGTTAATCCAGACCTCACATGTACTAGACAGAAACAGAACATGGTTTTATTTTATTGTTCAAAATGGTACTGATGCAGGGTCAGGAATACCTGGAACAAATCTTTGCAAAATTATCATGAAACAATAGTTAGAAAGAAGTCTAGCAGCTAAAGGTACCACTGACAAAGGTCCAAGGTCACATAAGAATGACTTATGCTTAATTACAACAATAAAATGCATACACTTGATGGAGACTAAATATTATATTTGGAATATACATTATAATGATAACTTGTTCCATGCATTTTATGCTTGCTGTGAAATTAGATCAACACAGAAGGTAAAGAACTTGTTCTATCTGAGTTGTTGACCATTAGACAGGTGATTGACTGAACCTACTGTATTAACTCTCATGTTTTGGAGAGTGTGAATTGTTAGTATACACCTAGCTCATATTCCATTCTTTTTACCTGAAGAAAACAACTTTCTGTTCTTGGTCCTGAAATATTGCTTAACCATGTGAACTATCTTTAAAGAGTAACATAAAACATATGCTCGAGTTTTCAGCTAATGATTATAAGGAAAAGACATATGCCTCTATGATTCTTCTTTAGTTAATTTTGTCACAATTATTACAGTTAATTTGTAATTGTGCCAGATCTCAGCTGCTTCTAAATTTTTTACTTGTGTACACAGTAATTACAGATTATACAAAACATGCCAAATGAGAACATGAAAAAACTTATTATGTCCGTAATTTGAAGAAAACCATTTAAACATTTTCCTAAAACTAGGAAATATCTGTTGCTAAAATATTAAAAATAGAAGTCAGTTAAATTAAAACATTCAGTGATACTTTCAATAAAAAGAATTTCCATTAAGAAAACTTAACAATTAAGAAACAATATGAAGTTATTTCTTCTGATGTGCTATGATCTTACAAGTGCAATCTAAAATTATTCAATATGTTTGCTTCATTTTTATCACATTAAAAATAAGAAACTAAGTACTTATCCTCTCAACAAACTAGGTTACATTCCTTTAAGGAACAATTTTTTACATTTGAACCTCCATAACCATCATTGCTTTAAGTGCTGATAGAAAGTGAATAATAAATTCACTGTTAAGAACTTAATTGTATTCCTCCAAAATGTATATGTTGGATATCAAAGTCCTTACAATGTCAAAATGAGAATGCACTTAGAGATAGATTCTTTAATAGGATGATTCAGTTAAAAAGAGGTCATATGAGTAAGCACTGCTCCATTTAGGCTATCGTCCTTAACAAAGAAAACCTAGTTACATAGAGAACACTAAGGTACATTTGAGCAGAGGGAAAACTAAGTAATCTATCTATAAGCCATGAGAAGAAGCCTCAGCAGAAATAAAAACTCTTGACATCTTGCTTTTATATACACAGTTATTGAAACTACAAGGAAATAAATTTGGGCTGTTAAAGCTGTCTGGGTGGGTACTGCTTGCCCTAATACATTGCCTAGTAAGTAGTAGGGTGCTAGAAAGTCAGGTAAATAGCAAGAAATAGTGAATAGTGTCTTATGAGACTAAGACCCTATCACAAATAATGAAACTTATTGAATATTTGAGAAAGAAGAGAAGATTATTTTACAAAAATGTAATATTTTATTTATATAGTCTGTAAATACATATCCTGCCTATTATATTATCTTGTCAGTTTAGATGCTATCAAATGTAAAGTAAGATATGCCATCAACTACTGCTTCTACAAATAAATGGTTAAAATAATTATTTCTTTTCTTTGTATAGCCCTAAGTGTCCTGGAACTAGCTCTGTAAACCAGGCTAGCCTCAGACTCACAGAGATCTTCCTCTTGAAGGCTGGAATTAATGGTTTGTACCACCACTGCCCACCTTAAGTCTTATTGTTACATCAGAGAATAAAGTTCAACATGAAGAACATAAAAAAAAAATTATTTCTATAAGCTAGAATATTGAAATAATAAATGCATATTATAGTGAATTAATAACTTATTCTGAGTAAATGTAATTTGTTTTAAAAAGTACTTATTTTTATGACTAATTTGTTATTTTATAAATTTAAAATAATAAACTTACAAATATCTAAATACAAAAATTTAAAGTAGACATTTGAATTTGGAAACCTAAGTCAGTATTAGAAATAGAACTAATTAGTTAAATACAAAGTACTGTTTGAAGAATCAAATACCATTTTCTAGATAAAAGGGATATGCCAGAAGAAGGAGAGGAAACAATACACTATTTTTGTACTTACTGGTATTTAAAATATGTTTTTCACATTTTAATTGCAACAGAATTAAATCACTTTCCTTTCCTTTTCTCCCTTCAACCCTTCCTATCTCCTATTCCTCAAACCCTTCTTCCCATGACACCCATGTAGTCAGAAATTTTTAGCCCAGCCTGGACCCAACGTCTGGACCAATAGCCGCTTAGTCCCAAATAATCTCACAAAGGCTTATATTAATTACAAAACTCTTTGTCCAATGGCTTGGGCTCATTACCAACTAGCTCTTACAACTTATCTCAATCCAATTCTATTAATCTATGTCTTGTCACATGAGTAGTGGCTTACTGTACTTTCACATCTTGCTTCTTTGAGTAGCAACTTGCAGCTTCTTTCATAACAATATCCTCCTTCTTTATCTATGCTTGGATTTTCTGCTTGCCTCTAAACTGCCTGACTATAGGTTAAAACAGCCTCTTTATTAACAAATGTTAGTCAAGCATATTCACAAGATAAGAAGGACATCCCATATCACCTTCAAGTTGATATACTCTTTTTTAAAATTTTAACATATATACACATACATATATATGCTACACATATATGTGTATATGCTAAAATATTTATAAATACAACCCACTGAATCCATTTTTATTGTCTGTGTGTATATGGCTTTGGGGCTGACCACTATGCTTTGTGTAAGCAATAAGAGGGCTTATTCTTGGGAATGGAATAATTAGCTTTCCTCCAAATAATTTATAGTAGCTTAGAGTTCTCTGTCAAGAATGAACTCCCACAGTGTGTTCCCCTGTTTTTGGTAACATGTCCATTGATAATGTCTTTTTTCAAGCATTGCTTATGAGACCAATTTTAAGAAATACTATTTTACAGCATAGTGTTGTGGCTCTTAGAATATTTCTGTCCACTCTCTCATAATGCCTTTGACAAATAGATATAGAAACTGTGAAATCTCATTAGGAGGAGACCCACAGAGACAGCTGACTCAGACTATTGAAAGCACACTAACTGAAATAATCACTGCAGAAACTTCATGGAAAGGAACTAAACCCTCCAAAGGTAGGTGACTATCAAACAGCATAGCCAGTTTGTAGAACCTCTTGCATTAAGATCAGAGTATGCTCCTGGTGCATGAACTGACATCTTGGATCCCATTCCTTACATAGGAACATCTATCTCAGCCTTAACACTGTGATGAGGGACTTATACCTACCTCAACTGCATATGCCAGACTAAAGTGACCCACATTGGGACTCCTTGCCCTCCTTGGGGAATGGATCGAGGGATGGGTTGGAGAGGCTGGGAGAGGACTTGGAGGTACTGGGAGGAGGAAAGGGAGGGGGAGCACTTGTAGATATGGAAAAACTTTTTAAATACAAAATGGAAAGAAAAACTCAGCAGTAAGAAAAAATGATATCCTAAACTTTGCAGGCAAATGGATGAATTTGGAGAATATCCTCCTGAGCGAGGTCTCACAAACCCAGAAAGATAAGCAGGGGATGTACTCACTCAATAGTGATGTGGCGGGAGGGGGAAGGGACCTTGAATAAGGATATACAGGGATGGAAAAAAAATTCAGAGGGAAAGCTGAACACAAAGTAAATATATGTGTAGCAATCTTATTTGCATTATCACCCTTGATAAGTCATGCTTATGATTTTTATCTTCTTTATAGTTATTGTTAACTTATCAGCATTTTAAATTCATTTTACCCTTTTTCTTGATAAATACAAAATAGAGAAACAAGAAAAAAAATAGTGACTAAACAAAAAAAGCTGAAAGCAAAGCATGTCCAAGCTGCAAACCACAACCACTGAACACCTTGGGTCTGAAACACCTTGGACTGGCACCTTGGAGCCCATTCCCTCCAGAGGAACATCTGACTCAGTCTTGATATTGGGGTAAGGAAACTGGATCTGCCAGGAGCAGAGGCTGAATTAAGCCATATTGGGACCTTGAGACCTCCTGCCCTTGCTGGGGAGGAGATGAGTAGATGTGGAGAAGAGAGAGTGACTGGACGGGGTGGGAGGGGGAGGGAACTTGAACAAGGATATACACGAATAGAAAATGTGACTTTATTCATATTAATAATAAAAAAGAATATAAAAAGAAACTATGATATCTAATGGGACTGAATTGATCATTTATAAATGTTTTTTCAGGCAAAATGTATTTTAGTCATATTTCCCCTTCTAATTACTCACTTCCCTATCTACCTAACTTCATGATCTATCATCTATGCATGCATATATATATGTATGTATTTATCTATCTATTGCAAACAAATAAAAAGAGAAATTAATAACTAAATCTAAACAAAATATTTTTAGAAGTATACAAAAAGGTGCAGTTTATTTAGTGATGTGCAAATACTCTGCAGTATGCATGCATCTGCCCTGAAGCATGGTTAATATATGAGTGTCACTCCTTTGTAGAAACTGATTTTTCATCTCCGAGCAAGTATCAATTAAAAATAGCACTTTGCATACTTCTTTTTCTCTATGATGGAATTTTGGCTCGGTTGATGTTGTGGAGGATCCATGTATGCTGTCAAAATCTCAATTAGTTCATATTTGTCTCAACCCTGTTATGTAAGAAGATAGCATTTACATGAAGTTATCTATCACTTCTGTCTCTTGATCTGACCAGCTTCTCCATCACTGATCCCTGAACTTAGAAGTTTAATAAAGACACACAATTGGGGGATGAGTATTCCAAACTCTCTCACTCTTCACATTGTCCAGTTGTTGACCTTGTTCCTTACTTTAAGAAGATTCTTCTAAAAGGATTGAACAATGCACTAATTTCTGAATATAAAATTGTATTGTAAGGAATCATTTTTATCACTTTGTTCCTTTAGTGAAGTAGTAGTAGTGGTTTTTCCTTGGTTTTACTACCTATTTAATCAAAGGTTCTTGGCTACTTGAGTAGTTTCAGATATAAATTCTTAGTTATTGGACCTTAAATCCAACCAAAACATTCTTAGCTACTCCTATAACATTTGTGATGCTATAGCTCCAGAATATCTTGCAAATGCATTTGTATTGTCTGTTGCAGGGTAGACAATTGGATAATAATGTTTGTCACTTTCCTCTAGTAGCTACATAATACCTTCCAGTACCAAAAACACGAGTCAGAGGAAGAGAAACATTTAGCTCCATTTATCCACACATTCTACAACAAAACAAATAATGTAAGGAGCAGTATAACTGAGTGTAGGTCATATAAAAATGTTCACAGGTTTCATTTTTATCAATATCTTGTTTGGTGTTTTATTTGTCTTACCAATTGGGATTATTTGAAATATTATATCAGTTTTAAAAGTAATGTATTGCAGATATACTTTAGAAAAGTATTTTTGCTCTTTTTGTTTATTTTATAAAATGATAATACCAGTCAGGGTTAAAAGGATGCACCCAGATTTTTAAGTTACAAAAACAGAGAGATTTCTAAACTTGTAACATGGAACCAAAGGATAATTCTACTCATTGTCAGGAAACCCTGTTTATCTGCAAAGAACTATGAAAATAAACACCCCCTGTGCATCAAGCTTACTGTCCTAACCCATTTCAGTATGTGGTAGAAACTGGCATATATTTCTGTGGTTTTCATTCCATATCTCAATTATTCCTCCATGTTCATGTTTCAGTTAAAGTATTACTGTATATAATGTTTTCTTAAATACTTACCCCAGGTCCTTTTCTATTATTGTCATTAGATGTCACTTGGAAATGGCAATGGTCTTTGTGTTGTTTCTTTGTGGAATTCGTATATGGATATAATACTCAGTTCCAGGAAGAGGAAAGTAATCACTCTTAGTTGTATTAGCAAAAAGATGAAAGAGTGAAACTTCTGTACAGTGGATTTACAATGTGATTTGTTTATTTGGAGAAGCAGCCTGAGTGGGGCTCATGCAAGGGAGCCCCAGGAAACAAGTGGCAACTGAATGTTGGTTGAAGCTTAGTGACTAGGTAGAAAAATATTTAAATAAATGTTTGTATGAAGACTACTTGAATGTTATTTCAGTATTTCAAATACTATAGGAGAGGTCCATGAATCAGTAAATGGATAGGCAGGAAGAAAAATTGTTAAGAGTTACAAGGTGTCTATCTCATAGGAATGTTAGGTTTAAATTGGTTTTCTTATTATTAAAAATGTCATTTATATTTATAATAGCAAGAACCCAGAAACAATTTAGATACTCATGAACTTAAAAATGGATTTAAAAAATGTGAATAGCTACATTTATACAATGAAGTACAATTGAGCAGAAAAAAAGACATCTTGAAATTTGCATGAAAAAAAGATAGAACTAAAAAAAAAAAAAACATAAGCAAAAGCAAAACAAAACAAAAGACCCATCATGCTGGAACCCAAGGGTCTGATCTCAAACTCTTCACAGCAGGAGGCCCTAGGCCCTGCCCAGCTGGGCCCCATCTCCAAGGGGAACAGAATCATGCAGTCCCCTGTCCAGAGCAGAGTCAAGGATCAAACAGACCCCTTGCTCAGAGGAGACAGGAGATACACAAGCCCTCTTGCCACAACTGACTAGGAGCTGAAAATTGTAAACCACTAAAGCCGTTCACAGACATCAGTCCAAGAATACATACAGCAATATAAAGAACCACAAGGCATTATCAAAAGAAACTGATGGTTCTACAACTACAAGACCTGAAAAGAGCAAGGAAAAAGAATCAGAAGGAAACAACACCAAAAATACCTTTATGAAGATTATTGAAGCCTTAAAAGAGGATATAAAAAATACCCTTAAAGAAATACAAGAAACCACAACCACTGAATAGCTTGGGATCAGAAACACCCTGGACTGACCCTTCAAACCCCAGTCCATCTATAGGAACACCTGACTCACTCTTGAGGGAGGGGGGACAAAACTGGATTTGGCCGGGAGTGAAGACTGATCCAAGCATTGTTGGGCCAGTGTGACCATAGGACTGTCTGCTCCCTGCCAAGGGAGTGGATG